>JAHFWF010000135.1:0-117985 GCA_022545495.1 Chrysanthemum lavandulifolium
CGCAAGGCTTTGGTGAGTAGATCGCATGGTTGGTATCGATATAATTCAACTCATTAAACCACGAGTATAATTCAAGCTGTACCATGTTCCACGTGGTCCTTGGTGAAATGATGCGAAGATCGATGTGCTTTGATTTGAATGATGAGCAGAGTTACTGAGATCGCAATAGCACTCCGATTGTCATGATGCAGCGGGATTACATCAAATCGTAACCATAATCTTTGAGTTGTGTTCTCATCGGATGACTTGAGCACAACATCGCGACATAACTACATAATGCTGCCCGGTTGATGGCGATGATGTACAATCACCTTCTTTGATTTCCAGACACGGTTTATCACGAAGAAATTGTAGTGCTCACGAGAGTGCTTTTTACGTGAATCTAAGCATCCTGCGTGGTCAGCGTCTGGACGATTAGTTCAAGGCGAATCGCCGGATACGGATCCCCAAGTTGATGGTTCCTTGATGTATCGGAGGATTCTTTTAACCTCGAGAGGTGGGTTTGATTAGTCGTGGCGATAGCGGAACATAGATAATAGCAAATCTAATATCCGGTCCGCTATTTATTAGATACATGGGTACCCGATGATACTTGGTATTGTTGGTAGAATCCAACTAATTTTCCATGTAAATCGTCTAGCTTCTTGGTATGAGTCATTGGTGTGGCATAAGTGTCACGGGTTTTCATTCAAATTTGTTTAACAATTCAAGGGCATATTTGAATTGACTCAGCGAAAATACCAGGGGTGATTGATGAACTTGCAATCCTAGAAAGAGCGTAAGTTCGACCATCATGGACATTCAAAAATTTCTTCATTAGTTTTGCAAAACGATTGAAAACTTTTTATGTGTGGCTGTAAAAATGATGTCATCCATATGAAATTTGAACAATTAAGATATGTGCCCGTGATATTATATAAAAAGTGATTGACCGAACCTTTGGTGAAAGTATTAGCAATGAGGAAAGATGATAGCTTATCGTTACCATGCCGAGGAGCTTGTTTGAGACCATCTGAGACTTTCGATTTGTATACATGGTTGAGAACTCGGGATCATGAATCCTTGGGTTGGTACGACATAAACCTTTTCTTCGGTTGTAGTTGAAAGCTTGTTTGGCATCCATCGAAAGACCGTCATATTCATATGAGCGCATGACGAGAAATATCGAGCGACCTCAAGGCGACAACGAGCAAAAGATTCTTCAAAATCTATTCCCTCTACGACGATAACCCTTAGCAACTAGGCGTGACTTGTTTGATTCGTTCCGCCGACATCAATTTGTTTTCCAAATCCATTTGAGACCAATGGCGTAGACCCACTTGGTCTTTCGGCAGTTTCGATACTTCAAGGCGTTTGAATTGGTTGAGTTCTTCTTGCATGGATTCAATCGATTGTCTTTTGTCATTGCATCTTTAATGTGTTTAGGCTCGTATTGGCGGGACGGTGAGTGCATAAATACTGATATTCACCATCTAGTGAAGCGTTGTCATGCTCTGTTGGTTGATTGGTTGCCAATAATATTTGCGAGGATGGTCTTTTGTCCATCGATGTGTAGAGGTTGATGTTGGTATACATTATGCAGTTACGAGGATTGAATGGTTTGTTGATGATTCCATGACATCCAGTGCGGCGGTGTCATTAGTAAGCGGGTTAAACGCATTTGGATCAAAATCTGCGGTGGGGAACTTCATTAAGAACATCATCGGCCGGTTCATCATTGTTGAAAGCGGTTTGTTCAAGCTGTTGTGGTGAGTCATTTAGGTGGTGCTTAACGATGATTGTTATGCTTGAGTGTCGGTATAAAGTATTATTATCGGGTTGGCGGCGAGCTTGCAATGGATACACACAGAACACGTTCATCAATATAAATCACTAAGCAGTAGAGCAAATAGCGTTTCCATTTGTTGGCCAGTAATTTGGGGCTTTGTTCGGTGATGATGGGGGTTGAGGGAAGTTTAAGCGGTTGTGACGGGTTACAATTTGTTATACTCGAAGCCATTTAGTAAGTTCATCAAAATGAGCATGAATCGTTTCCATAACTTTGTTTTGTAAGGCGATTCCGGATCCGTAACCTTTAGAATTCTCACGATTATCAATGAAGACTCGATGTCGACTTTGGCTTTGAGCTTTCAAAATCATCACGATCATTATTCGGATATAGGGATCGAATACATGAAAGTGTTTGAGATTCGGTTTATGGTTGTGGGAAGCTCAAGCGATGTTTTGTTAATGATTTAGTAATCATAGAGCGATTTTAAGTATAGCATCGCGATGAATCTGAGCTTGACCCATAAGTAATCTGGAAGTTTAGCATTGATTAACATTGTTCTTGCATCTTCCACTAACGTTCGGTTTAAGTCTTTCAACGACTCGGTTTTGTTACGGTGTACGTGCAGATAGATGTCGATCTTTGAATTCCACTTTCTCTTAAAATCCACGAAGGTTTGGTTAACAAATTCGGTTCCTTTATGCGATACGATTTGTCGGCGATGTTTGAGGGTGAACTTGTATTTTGTGAGAAGGTGATGATCATCTGTGGAGCTTGGTCTTTGCTTGAAAAGTAGACCCGAGTCCATGTTGATAGTCATCAACAATTACTAAGATGTGCGTTTTCCATTGATCGTTTGCCGCAGTCATTGTATGAAATCCATGTGAAGATGAAGCACATGTTGAGAACATGTTCCACCTTTGAAGGAAAATGAGCACGCAGTGCTTTTCCCTTTGATCTAAAGGCGAGCAAAGGTGATCTTTTGAATCAAGGAATAGTAGGAGACCTTGACTAGTTTGTGTCGAGCAAGGTTGGTGATGGTTTGAAAGTTTAGATGTGAGAGGCAGCGGTGCCATAGCGAGTTTTGTTGATGTTGCCTTTGAAAGTAGCGGATGGAGATGAAGCAACCATGTCTTGCATAGAGATAGTGTAAAAAAGACAAATAAGTGCAGGCAGGACATAGGTCATTTCCTTGTAGATCCGCAGAATGAAACAAGTTTTCTCCCGGAAAGCAACCTCCAATCTCCATCCACCAATGACCTCATGAAAGCAGTTGTGACCGAGGCCTTCCACATAGTAAACCACCGCTAATTTCGATGTTCCCATTGATGTAATCTCGCTAACCCATGATAGGCTGCGAGTGATCATTCTGAATCAGGCATTGCCAATGAACTTTGCAATAAAGTTTGATAGCAGGTTTAAGATTTCTGTCATGTGTTGAGAACATCCGCTATCAACAATCTAGAGAATAGTGCGTATCACGCATTCTGACGAGGGCGACCTGAATAGAATAGAAGTAGATGTGGAACAAAATGTTAGAGGGTTAAAGCGATTATAGTGAACATACACATCAATAACTTTAGGCATCCATTTAAATCCTGGTGTGTTTATATATCCATTTACATCGATCTATAACTACTATTTTCTTTAGTCTTGATGAATGCACTAGGTGGTGCACATTCTTTGGAGGTAAAAGCTGGAGCTCTACGAGGACAATGCTTGCACTTAGAATCTAAAGAAGGCGGTCTACCAAGCACGAGACTTAGAATGATTATTGGGCCTGGAGGTATTCGATTCTTGGGATTCCGTCAGCGAGAGATTATAGCTTTAGCAACACATTTGTCATGACAATCGAAATTCATACTTTTACGACAAATAACACAAGGTGCATCGAATTTGAATATCAAAAGTACTTAAGGTTCGACATTACCGTTACATCACTATTTCTATTACATTTGTCGGGCGCCTTAGTCTATGGTGGAAGCAACGTGAGTCTTATTCATAGTCTAGGAATTTCTTCTACTTTAGCATCCTTATTGATCTTTTCTTGGGTCGCGGTTTCCTATTCTACGATTGGTGCTCTAGGCATGAAGTCACGGACGTTTGGAAAAGATGCAACTAATCTTTGTTCGGTAGAAGGAAGCACGTTAGCAACTTGAGATTTGGCGATAAGGATTCTGGGTTCGCGATTACTAAGTGTTACTAGTGCTATTCTCTTAATCACGGTGGTGAGAGTAGTTCATACTTTCCTAACATTTCTCTTAACTTAAAGATAGAGTAAATTAAATCTTGGTTTCGAGCGAATGTTTCCAACAAAATTCATGACTTCTCTAGTGTGTGCAAGATAGTGATCAAGTTAGTTTGATGCTTCATGTGCGAGTCTTATTGAGTAAATCAAATATGACACCATATTCTGTTTAACCTGTACAAGTTCTTGTTCATATTTTGAGATTTGACTTTTCAAAGACACGTTTTGATCATCAGGTTATCAAGTTTAGGATCGAGAAGATTTTATGCTGGCGATTTTGTTTTGAAACACAGGTTGTTGATTGTGAATATCTTTTGACGCGATTAAGGCGGCGTTTTGCATTGGAGGATTCGTTAAGCGATCATTCATTATCGACTTTTGAGACTCGATCTGAAGCACATTATCGATGTTCTCAAATTTACCACGAGTTAACGGTATCGACGTGATATAATCGGATGCATATGACCGCAATTCAATAACACAATATTGGATATGGATATAATACGGATAACATCATTCAAGAGTCGATCAACATCTTTTCTCAACATTTTCTTTTACGTTTAGTATTAAGAAATAGATGTTTCGATTTTCTCGAAAGACCTTCATCACTCCAAGTTCATATGAAAGTCCGTTCCCAAGACAATGCACAATTTTCAAATTCTTAACATTTGGTAAAATTTTTTACGAAAAATGTCTCTTTGTTCTCGCGCTTGAGGAAGCCGATTGAAAATATTGAACCTTGATTTGGAATGATATTCTATCTCATGTTCTAAAGTTTTGAATTGACCATGAAAATGTCAAAATATCTAAGAATTTTTCGATTTTCGAGGGTTTGAGTTTACTTCATGATGGAAGGTAAAGGACCATAAATTTGTGCATAATCTGGTTAGGGATTAACATTAGAAGACTCGGTGTTTTATGATAACCCTTGGTATGTTAGAAGAATCCGTTGGTGTGACAAAGTGACCGGTTTTGAATAATTAAAGGTTTATTGTAAACAACAGTTTTAATACGATCGACTCGTCTTCCATCTAATTCTCTTGGCGATGATATTCAACAACTTTCATAATAAATTATCAATTTTATATTACCTTTGGAAACTTGAGTTTGGTTTGAATGGTACTTTGGTTGAAAGCTTAGGTTTATGTCTGCAAAATTCGATCCATATCCATTTGGATTGGGTTTTAAAGTAAACTTTTCAATAGCGATTCTTGACCGCCATGTTTGTAAACAATAGTTTTAAAATCTTTAAGTTTGCATTGCAAACCGATAATTTCTTCAAGATGATCATCTATTAGTTTAAATGGAATACTTTTTGTGTCTGAAGAAGCTGTTTTTGACAAGTTAACAACTCGACCTTAGCTTTTGATTTTCTAAGGTGAGGCGTTAATTTGTTTTATATTCATGTTTGATTGTTCTATCTCGAACTGACAAAGCATTCTTGACGGCTAGATCAGCATACATCTCTCTAAATATTTTTAGTTTTGATGAGATTTAGTAAAGTTGCTTCAAAACCTTTTCACGTTTTCTTGAGTTTTGAAAAAGTTGAGTTGCTTTTGTAAACATTCAAATCATTGGTTATGATGCATTTTACTTTTAAGGTCGATTTAATCTTTGACATTTTCTTGATTTAGGATTCTTTGGTCTTTAAGTAAAGAGGAAGATACGGATGAGGCAAAGTTGACATTCATGAGGTCACAACATGATCATTATTTAGATCTCAAGTATAACCAGTCAATTTGATTATCAATGGAAACCATCGGTCATCTTGATCGTCGAAATGTAACTACTGAGTTTATTTGAAAATCGTCGGAATGAGATATAAATGACTCATTTTGAACATTCGAGCCTTAGGGATTCGAGATGTTGGCGGAGATATTGGTCGATGATAAATATGGGCACGTGTCACTCATGTGTAACTCATGCATATTAGCCATCAACATGCTTGGTACATTGGCACCATGAGTCCTCCATATCATCATAAAGTGCGTATGCACGTGAAACTACATTATTTGTTTGTAGAGAGTTCCACGACTTCATCCTTAAGAGCGAAAGAGAAGCCTCTTTGAAATAAACCTTTGCCCTTTGTCCTCGACTTTGGGCATGCCATTAGCAGTGTCCCTTCTCATTGCGGTTGTAGCATCGAAGACCATTCAACCTATTAAAGGCATTTCCTGTTTCACGACTTGAGCTCTGTTGTTGTTCCTACCTATAGCATTAAACCCTTGACCACTTGCCCATCGGCGACCATAACCATGATTTTGAACTTCAACTCGTCCATTGTTCTGCGGACTGATTGCGTGTATTAGATGAGGAGCGAATACGATTGTTGGTTGTTGGTATAATGGCCAAAAGCATTAGTAATCATAACAAATCCTTGTTGCAATGCGAGCGGATCGATGTCCTCGGTAGCTTCATGACAATTGGTTGTGCAGCATTGTTGTTGTATGGAACCAATTGATTTTGTTGAGATTGTTCTTGTGAATGATCGTTTTGTGTGGTAAGGCGATTGGTTGAGTTGCTTGACGAGGAGGATAACTTTGTTGAGCATATAAGGCAAGTTGTTGATTTTCGGATGTGTGGTGGAGCAATTTGAGCACGGAGAATCCTTTCCGATCAACTTCCTTTTCATGAGGCTTCAAGTAATCGTACAACAATCCATATGTAGAATGATGCATATTCTTAAGCAGCGGAGAAAAATATACATCTCCATTCGGGACCAAGGCTACTTTCGGGAACTTAGTAATCTGTGCAATTCTTGGCATGATGATGTTGTATTTATCCAAATCATTGATGATGTCGAAAATCGATGATGATAAGACTCTAGTGTCTCGAGGTTCAATCATGAAGTGTTCATAAGCCAAGTAAATTTTGGATTCCAAATCCTCACGATTGAGTACAAATCCTTCCATGAGAAGATGAATATGTTCCTTTTTTTTCTGCGGTCTTTGAGCATCAACACTTGAAGGGGTGGGTTAGGTAATCCTAAAGGATATATTGCATTACAAGCTCATTGACTTCATAGTGTAGAGATTCTGCTTTGGATTTAAATCATGTGATAGCAATGTTCGTTTGTTCATCTCTTGGTGGATTGGCATTTGGATGCTTGGTACACAATGTGAGTGAGCATCTGAAATGGACCTTCAAGATAACCTTCTTTAAGAACTTTCCATGTGGCTCTTGGATCACAAAACCTAAAGACCTTATTACCAATTGATCGTAGTTTCAGGAGTGAGCATTGGAGGTCTATCAAGTGATCGACCTCGTGAATTGATTGTTGGTTAACAAGCTTCACACACTCTTTGCAAACCAAGTGGGTTCCTTCATAGTGTTCCTTGATGGATGTTGATTGAAGTCATTTTGTGTAGGGTTGAACTTGAAGACTTGGCGGTGTTTGAACCATTTGTGGTGGAGGAATTGCTCAAGTTGTGGAGTATGTTGTTGATTAAATTATTGTTGATAAATTGCTTGTTGTTGATTCCATTGTTGATGTTGTGGACTTAGTTGTTGTTGTGGTTGAGAATAAGTGTAAAGGGAAATGGTTAGAGTATGGTGGTTGTGACATGTTGAAAACTTGTGTTGGTAAAAATGGATCTTTGTAGTCGAGCGAACCGTTGTTGATGAAGTATATCTTTAAGGCGTAGAAATCACAATAGCCAAGTAGAACTTATGCATAAAAACACCAAAGTTCTGGCGTAACAATCAAGAGTTCGGCGTGGGTTTAGCTTCTGGCGTAAGTGAGGAAAAGACACTAAAGTTGTCGTGAACACAAACTTAGGCGTAGAAACTTAGGCGTGGGATTACCTTATGCATAAGACTAGGCTTGGGCGTAAGATGAATCTTATGCGTGGGATTTCTCTGGCGTAGCTTTTGTCTTATGTGTAAGTTTGGGGTTTTATCCCAAGTGATCTTTACACTATCACGGTGCAAAGATATCCAAAATCGGCGTATTTTAGGGCTTATCCAAGCAAGAAAACACTTTGCCTCTTCATCCGCTTGAGCTTGAGCTTATTTTTCTTCTTTTTTGCAATTTCAACATCTTCTTTAGGAATTTTTCTCGAGACTTCTCCATTTACGGTTCCTCAAAGTCATAAGTGATAGAATCCTCTAGTTGCTTCGCTCTAATTCAGAGTGGTGGTACCAGTTCCCTTATCGGGTTGATTAACCGCATCGAAACTGGTGTGATTAGTGCACCACCACTGACCCTCCGAGGCCACGAGTTTGTTGCGATTGAACTCTTTAGCAACATGTTGGAGTCTTAGGTTCTTAAGCTTCTTTTCGTAGTCTCTGTCTTCGTCCCGTGGTTCTTCTTACGAGCTATCTTCTTCTTGCTCAAGCTAATCGGAGTTTTCCCTTTGTCGGACTTGGGATGAGAGGTTTTGCAGTGTTAGAGTATCATCTCATTGCGATTCAAGTAAATAATCTCTTCATCATTTCGGTATCCTCCAGTCCTCTTCCATCGATTTTGGTTGGTTTAGGAATAGGGATAGCGTCTTTTGATGGAATTTTCCTTTTACGAAGGATTCCTCTTTAGATACTTGAGGGACTTCGAAGGCTTATAACACTTTCGCCTCGCCTCTCTGGTCTTCCTAACGGTGTACCGAAGACTTAACATCAATGAAACCTACTTTTCACGCTTCAAGCGCTACGGATATCGTTTGTACGATTGAAGTCCTTGATAACATCGTAAAGAAGATAATCTGGCAACACTACACCCTGTTTCTTCATGGTTGATTCTTTGAATCTAACCATGTTGAGTGTGGGTTCAAGTAGCACGGAGTGATGGTTGGGGTCTTCAAGTCTTTGGGGAATATCTGGATTGGTTTCAAGAATCCTTTTGATCAACAATTTTGTGTATCTGACATAAGGGATCTTGGAGCTAGGCCTTTTCAAGTAAGTCATCATGTCGTCCCAGATCAGAGCTGCAAATTAGATGTGTTTCATGTTGACCATGCCCCAAAAGATTTGAAGTTCCATGAGCTTCGGATGCTCATAGCCCTTTGTCGCGTTTGGAAGCGGTTTAGCAATCATAATGTCGGTGTTCTCCATGGTTGAGGAATATTCTTGAGATCTCTTGAGGTGTTTTGTGATAACTCCAGCACTTCATCATAGCCGATGTCGACCATGAATTGGAGAACGACCTCTTAAGTAGGAGTAGCAGAGAACTTCGGTGAGGCTTGATGGTTGGAAGAAGAAGAACGACCTTAAATCTGCAGGAGTGATGGTGACTTGTTTGTGGTTAAGCGTCACCGTCACAACACTTTGACCTTGACCTTTTGTATCGTGTGCGGGTGGTGAACATAGATCTACAGCACGATGGCGAATTTGTGAGCATGTTACGGTATGGGTGAGTCTTGAGAATATCCACCATGATCGACAAGAAGACTCAGAGCAAGTGAAGTTGTCAAAATCAACTCTGAGGTTGTTCTTCCCAATATTCATTGTGTAACCGTTGGGGAAGATGTATTCCATTGATAGAAAATTTAGTGCATCAACATTTTCCATTTGGACGTCCATATCGTGATCTGAAAGATATTTAGCCAAAAGAACCAACATATCGAAAGACATTACGTTAGTCAAAAGTTTATTTTATTGTCTAATTATTGAATAAGTTATGTTGATGAATGTTACGAGTCCAATGTCACTTGTTTGTCCAATAGTCCAAAGTAGTCGTGATAAGTTTCGTGAGTTGATTAACTTTGAGTTTTAAAGTCCAAATTTTCACTTATTTTTACAACATAATAACCATTTAAGCTTATTAATGACATTTTGGTTTCGTGACGTTATGATTTATTTATTTACAAGTTTTTACGCGTAACAATTCATAATTTTGGTTAAAAATTAGGCTTAGGCGTGGGATTTGCAAGCTTATGAGTAAGCGAAAACCATGCGGCGTGAGGCATAAGCTTATCGTGGGATCTTGACTTACTCGTAAGGAATGTTGCAGCGTGGGAAAAGAGAGCCTTAGGCATAGAGCTTACAGTGGCGTGTGGAAGCTTACGGCGTAAGGTTTACTCGTGAAGAGTGAACCTTATGCGTAAGACTCCTTGCTTACGCATATCCTTCATAGGATACGCGTAGTCCCTTTGTAGAACCTCACGATAAAGGTTACGTGAAGATTACTCTTACGTGTAACTTTCACGCGTAAGATGATCCTTATGCGTAGAAGTCCTTGGTTAACCTTGATTACGAATATTTCACGCGTAAAACCTCAAACAAATTCATCATAATACATTAATTAACACATAATTCAATCCTTTTCAATTTTCACATGGACACCTTGATCATACACGGTTATGGCGTAAGAATCTCATCTGCGTAACACTTAAACCCTAAGTATTCAAATATTACGAGTAAGAGATTTAGCCATAGGAATGACACCAAATGATTTACGAGATATCTTAGATGCCTAATGAGTTGTTCTAAACAAGTTTTAACATCAAAACCCTTGTGAATCAAAAGTACCCATTTCTTATGAGCATAAACCCTAAATTTTAATTTCTCAACATTTGTTGTTTCTGGGCATGATTCAAGTTTGGATTTGATCAATTAAACATGTCTAAAGCATAACACAACCATTAAATTAACCAGAAACACTCTCATATGAAAACGCCCAAAACATGCGTATGAACCCTAATTTGAAAAATGATCAATCGTTGTTTACGGGTGGATTTGGTTGATAAAATGGTTATAGCACATGATTTTGAACATTTTAACACCATTTTATCATCACAAACACACAAGTGATGATTTTGTGTTCATACGCATACGCGTAGAACACAAATATCATCCAAACACAAAATCCATCCGTTGGATGTTTATGAATTTAAAAACCTGTGTTTGTAAACATATTAAGATCATATAACCACTTACAAATCAAGAGTTTAAAGCACGGATTGGTAGATTGAATCTTATGCGTGGATTAGGTGGTTAAGGAAATTTAATGATAGTAATAAATGAATTAGATAAATTTGGTGAAGAGTTTTGTTAAAAATACTTTGAGCTTTTGACAACATTGGTCCCTCACCTTAACCATTTTCATCCATAGCCCATAAGTTCCACTTTGGTTACGTTATGAAGTAAAGTTTTGGAAAGAAACTTGACGACTCTCCTCGTCTTTATAAATAATGAAATTTTATAAATTTGAGTCCGGGAGTGTCGAAGAACCGAAATGTGACCACCATTATCCAAGAAACAACGGAATAAGGTAACATGCAAGTCTGAGGTTTTATGAGACAGAAAAATATTTACTTTCTCCCTCGACACTTGACCAAGAAAATTGAATTTTGAAAGAGGAAAGTGTTGTGGGAATTGTACTTGCCATGTTAAAAGAAATATAGATGAGCGAATATTTTTGTAGTTTTATCGATTTTATATTTTGTATTTTGTTTTGAAAATATTTACAAAAGAGGTTTTGGTGTTTGTTGGTTTTAAGATTGTTTTAAAAGTTCATCCAGTTCTTACGAGTCAAACACGCATACCAATCCGGTGGACCAACTCGGTAAACCTAGCGAGCTAAGGCTTTGGTGAGAAGATCTGCGAGTTGGTATTCAATTACCACAAAGTATAATTCAACGGTACCCTTTTCCAAATGCTCCTTGATGAAATGATATCGAAGATCGATGTGCTTTGATTTCAAATGTTGAACAGAGTTGCGAGATCGCAATAGCAATTCGATTGTCTCGATACATCGGGATTACATCAAATACGTAACCATAGTCTTTGAGTTGTGTTCGCATCCAAATGACTTGAGCACAACGGCGACATGGCTACATATTACGCTTTAGTTGAAGGCAATGATGTACAATCCTCGCTTCTTCGATTGCCATGACACGGTTTATCACCAAGAAATTGTAAAGCTCTGAAGTACTTTTTCGAGAATCTAAGCAACTGCGTGATCGGCGTCATGCACGAGGGCTTGTTTGAGACCGTGAGAGCCGTGTTGACTTGTAGACATGGTTGGGAACTCGGATCAACGAATCCTTCCGGGTGGCTAACATAGATTGTTTCTTTCGGTTTTCCATTAAAAGCGGTTTTGGCGTCCATCCGAAAGACCGTGATGTTCATTTGAACCGCAAGCGCCCGGAAAAATCCGTCTGACCTCAAGGCGAGCAACCAGAGCGAATGATTATTCAAAGTCGATACCCTTCACATCTATAACCCTTAGCCACCGACATGACTTATTTCGATTACGGTTCCTTGACATCAATTTGTTTTCCAAATCCATTTGAGACCAATGGCGTAGACCCAGGTTGGTTTTCAACCAATTCCCATACTTCAAGATCATTGAACCTTGATCGGGTCCAAGCGGTCGGGTTTTATCACCAAGCTAACCACTTGTGAATAGTCGGCCGTAACAAAAGCGGTGACGACTGAAACCAATGCAATGAAGATCTAGAGGAGTTTAGTGTTTCCCAGTCGTTAAGTCCCAACGAGTTGTGCATTGAATAACCAAACGTATAGTGATCGGGTGATAATGAGCGGAAAAAGGTTTATGGATTATGAATAATTATACCTAAAGAAAAAATTTATAAATTACAGGGCTTAAATTCAAATTAAAGAAAATTAAAAACTAAATTATATTAAATAAATACTATCACTATTTTAAAATGATGTTTTCTTGATTTTCTTTTATAAATTTAAATTAAAACTACGTAACGTATAAAAGAAAATGTGAAATTGAAACAGATTAATCCTAAAAATATAAAAATGAAATTTTACAAACCTAATGATAAGAGAAAATTTTAGAAAAAGAAAATTATTTTTATGACTATTTATTTAATTATTATTAATTAAAAACTATTTTACCTATTTAATAATACCCTAAAATATAAGAAAATATGAAATAAAGCTAGAAAAGTGAAATTATGACTTAGAAAATCTAAAATAACTAAAGAGAATTTTCAAAACTAATTTTGTATTTTTCGATTATTATTCTAATTTCTATGAATTAAAAACTATTTAAAACTAACTAAATTGCTAAAATTACAAATTTAACTAATAAAAATCTGGAAAAATTATTTTTTTGCTTTTTATATTTATCTTAACCTAGGAAAATTGAAAACTTATTTTTTTGAAGCTTTTCTGAATTAATTGTATTAAAAGCTATTTAAAAAGTCCTAAAAACTGATTAAAATAAAGAAAAATAGCAAACAGTGATGAAAAATTATGAAAAATTCAGGAAAAGTCTAAATTAATATTCTAAGTCTATGAAAAATATAAAAAACTATACTAGTGTGCAAGATAATGAAGCTGCAGTGAAAAGTGCTTATAAATAAGCACTTGAATTAAGCAAATGAACACTAGAAAGTACCAAATGAACACAGAAGCTAGTTTATGCTAAAAGTACTTGAAATGAGCTAAATTCAACTAAGCTATACTACTGAAATGCAAACTACAAAGATTTGGTGATTTAAACTTAAGTGCCAAAAACAGGTTTTATCTACTACTTTGTAGCTTGAAAATAAGCTCCTCAAATAAGTGAAACTCAAAACCGGATGTGGGATTCTAAACTAGACCGGCAAGGGACTTATAAACCAAAAATGAGCACGATATGAGCTCAAATGAGCTTTTGACAAGCTGCACAAAAACTCGTGCACACTCAAGATATCTGTTGAGTCGGTCTGTGGCACTTTGACCTTGTTGACAAGGCGATTTAGAGCTTATAAGGACTTACAAAAATTTCCAAAAATCACTTTTCAATTCTTGACCAATTGAGTTTTTAAACCCAAAGTTTCACTTGAATTGAACTAATAATGAAAGCGTGAAAAATCAACAAAGGGTGGGTAAAAGCGGTTTTCACTTTGACTTTTTAGACAAACTTGCAATTTTGACTTTAATGAACTTTGAGCTCAATTTGTGAACTGAATACGATGAAATGAGCTATCATAAAGCTTGATTAAAATTGCTCCTATGAATTATGAACACAATGCAAGCTTTTGATTTTAAAAATTCCAACAGATATGCAATAGGACAGATTTTATGGTGATTTTGACTTTTACTTATTAGAGATGCAAAATGAAGGGTAAACTGGCTATAATACAACTAAATGGGACTAAAGCAACAGATTTTAACCAATAACTAACACTCTAACTCATATTAATTAACAGAACCAAACACACCTTATACTAACTGTTTTGAACTTTTAACTAGTCTACCTACTGAATTAGCTTATGCTAACACTGAAACTGAATCTAGTTATCCTAATTACAACTAAATAAACAGGTCTAAGCTATTAATGACCACAGATACAGATTATGCAATGATCTTGGAATTGAACTTACATTTGGTCCTAGCCACTATGGCTTGCCAAAGAACAAAGAGCCACTAACCTATTCTCAACCATATCCTAACTCAGATTCAACCCATATCCAACTCTGCATCAACTCAAACCCATTTCCATGACTGCTTGAACCAAAATTCAACACAGTTTGACTTTTGTTGACCGGATACCAAGATTGTTTGAACTTGAGTAATAAGCTTACCAAAAGCTATAAATAGCTTAAATAAGCTTATTTGAATTTGAAAATAAGCTACTAGAAGCTTGAATATAAGAGCTTGAAACTGAATTTTTTAACAGTGAGCATAAAAACTTGAAACTATAATAAAACTTTGAATTGATACTTGAAAGTAGCTTACAATGATAAAATAACTTAAGTTTAGTTCTTAGAAACAGGAGATTACAATTTTAAGCTTAAACTAAAACATTGATAATAAAAACGATTTGCATAAAATTATAAAAACTAACTACTCTACTCCTTGCCTTCTCCTCTCTTATTTATACATCAAAAGTATTTTTCTCTCTCCTCTGAGCTTTTCCCACTTGCTTTTGGATCCATTGGATGACTTGAGTCATTTTTGGCCATTGATGATATTTTGGCGCCAAAATGGTTTTAACAGTTGAGGGGTTGAGTGCAAAGAAGGAGGGAGCATTTAATGCTTCTTGGATGTTGTTGAGGTGGAGGGGACATGGTGTGAACCTATAGACCTTGATAGATCTTAAAGCACTCGTAGATCGTTAGTTATGCTTATGTAATCACAAACACACTAAAGACAATCTCTATAACTTGTATTCAAGCGAATTTAAACACAAGAACAAACACAAATAACTAAGAACACTTTGATCCTCTATGGATCTTTTAATAATACTAAAACTTTGTTTTCAACTCGTACATAACTCATACTATTGTGTTCCTTTTATACACAAGGAACCCTAACCCGTTTCCCAAGAAGCGTATAAACATAAAACTAAATAAGATATACATTATAACTTCCTAATAAAGCTCATGCATATCCTAACTAACTATAGAATCGCGGAATATCTATCTCATGAAACCATCTACGGTTTCATTACTTGATAGAATTAAGTCTTATGAGAATCCTTGCACTTGCGAGAATCCTTGATAATTTTAGCATAATTCATACTTAGCGAATTCCCAACAATCCTCCCTAAAGCTGGAATTTGACTAGGTTAAGTTCCGGTTTCTTGATAGATCTTTAACACGGCAACATAAGAGGATTGTAGTCGAACATCAACAACAAAGAACCAAAACAAGTACATCTCTATGATGATAAAACTTTGAAACGCCGGATCTTTGCGGCAACAAATGACATAATGTACATCAAAACATATTAGTTTCATACTATTCTCATCACATCCGGTGTGTTAACTCTGTGAGAGGTGAATCATTGAAAATAATGGATTTGATGTCTCTTTACCAATAGCCATTACTCTGGAGTAGCCATATGTTTGAGTTCGAAAACTATGGTACATCGATAACCATCGATTTATTAGCAAATCGGCAACCATAAACGGATTTGAAATGTCTTTACCTATAGCCGTTTGCTCGGGACTAGTCAATTCTTAGGTGAAAGAATCCCTTGGTGAATTGATTACCAAATATGGTATTCCATCGCCTTTACCACAAGCCATATACTTGTGGGCTAGCCAATTCTTGGATTCCAAAAGGAATAAACCATGGTGAATTGATGACCATACAACCCTCGGCAATTAAGCATGGGTGAGTTGCATACCCTATGATTTTGAGCAAACCATTACGACTATCAACAGATTTGATGTGTCTTTACCAAAGTTGTACCCTTTGGACTAGCCAACTCTTTGATGTACACAAGGCACACATGGTGAGTCGATAACCATCAACAATGTACAACAAACACGCAAGAAAAGTTAGACAAACAAAGAATATACATTTTTTTTTTTTTTTTTTAACTAAGAATGAAACAAAGAATCAAATAAAACAAATAACAATACAAGATACCATAATCAAGATGATGCTTGATGTTTTCAAGTGAGTCTTAATCAATCCAATCAATTGTTCAGCATGTAGCTTATCATTCCCAACTGGATCTGGAGGAACTTCCAACTTCTTTCTAAGCATTCTTTCCATCAATGACACAGACAAAGGATAAAACTTATCAGATAACATACACACAGTCATCCCACACTTTGTCTCCACCACATGCACACATGGCAAAGGATAAAATCTCCAAGTCTCAACCTTCCACTTATGTGAATTCTTCCAAACAGAAAACCCTTTACCATCTGGAGAGTGAGAGTCAAACAGAACTTGAAGATCACCCAACAAGTATAAACCAGAACCCTGTGGTGAATGATTAGCATAATGCTTAGTGACAAGGCCATACAGAGTATTCAAATCTTGCCTATCCACCATATGAAATATTTCCTTCAAGAAGTTAAAGCGCATAGAAGAATTATCCGGTCTAAAAATGGTGTTAAGTTGTCCATCGGTCAAAGTCCAAGCGATCAACACATCATGAGACCCTTCAAGAAAAACATCACAGATCCTTCTTTAATGAAAGTTGAATCAACAGACTTTTAGATCCAAAGAACTAACCCCGAGAGATTTCGATGAATCCTAGAGTGTGTGTGTCATCGATCTCACCGATCTCCTTAGAGAAATGTGTCTCCGTTTAGACATCCTTTTCTTCCTCCTACCGGTATATAAATCCCATAGAGATAGAAGATGGTATCTTCTCAGATTCATCAGGAACATCTTTAGCAGGAATGGAATAAGTAGAAGTAGACGTAATTGGAACAACACCACGCAATTCATACATTCTCTCAAGCACCTCTCTGGCCCTCTTAGCTTTAGCAGCTGCTTGTTCAACTTTCTTACCCAACTCTTCTCCTACTTTATCAACAGGTGCAACACTAGGTAACACTTCAGAAGAAACAACATGAGGTTCAGCAGATTGAACCTTTTCAGCTGAATGTATAACTTCAGTAGATGCTTTAGAAGTAACACCGGGAGAACTCATCTTTGGTGTAACATCATCAAAAGAATCCACAATTTCAACTTTCTTTGTTCTCTTTGCCTTTGGAGCATCTGCACTACCAGCAACCCTCTTCAAATTAGAAGGTGGTGTAATCTGCTTCATAATCCTATGATACATACTATTCAACTCAGAATCAGATAACGCCCAGACTTGCTTCTTTTTCAAACCAGACTGATAAAGAATTGTACTTTGGTTATATACTACAGTCCTCATGTAAAATTTCTTTTGAGCTGCAGTCGGTGGTTTTTCTCTCTTAGCTTGAGCCTTTTTAGCAGCAATTTCCTTTCTCTTTGCAGTTGCAGCTAGCTTCTTTTGTTCCCCAAGAGCCACCATTTGTTCAAACAAAGTTGTCACTATCAAAAGCAAGACCTAAGATACTTTGTGCAAGAGTAGGATTTGATGCGACTTGATGAGTATATGCATCCCATTGCTCATCGATGTCTGAGTAGATAGTTCATCAATTTCTCTTTGTCTCTCGGGAGGCAAATTTGTAGTAAAGCGAGCTTCAAGCTGTTGAGCCAATGCATGACTCTTCTTCATATCTCGCACACTCGCCTAGCAATCTTGCTTGTTCTTGCCTTTCTGTTCACTCACAAGATCCGAACCAAGCTCTTCATCAATCATTACACCTTTCCCTTTGTCGTGAGACTCCTTAGCAGAATCAACATGAGAAGTATCAACAATAGGAACTTGGAAGAAACACCTAAGTTAGCATCAGAAGAAACATGTTGAGACGGATCTTCAACAGTGTAGAAAAGACATCGACATTAGGATCCAGATTAAAACTTCTTCCAACAACAAACACTTCATGATCATCTCTGAAGGTGTAGAAGTAGGTTGTACTTTACAGATGAAGATTGACCAAGCTCGAAGCAACATCCATCATTGAAGCATCAACATTCTCATCGATGGTTGCCACATTGTCCACACTTTGTTCCTTTGAGGATTGGTGGTATCCTTGCTCAAATACTGTCTTCTCTTTCTTCTAGTAAACAGAATAGGATCCTTTTTCTTTGAAGATTCATCAACAACTGGAGAAGAAACATGAGTCTTTTGAGCTACATCAGCCAAGATGTCAAGTGAATCCAAATGAGTATCCTCTTGCTCCTCATCAGAAGAAACCACAAGCCTCCTTTTGCTATTTTGACCAAGTTGTTCCTCTAAATCCTGAACCTTTCTCTTTAACTCCACAATCTCACCACCAAGTGAAGATTTAGTCTCAGCAAGCTCCTTTTTAAGATCTGCAACCTCTTCGACAGTCCTGTTAAGCAAAGCATATACAGACATAAGAGTAATAGGGTCCTCAGCTCCACCAGCAGATTGCTCAGTGGTAATGGGAGCTTTATTGACCCTTTCAGGAGAAATATTGTCATGCTCAAAAATAGGAGACCTTTCAACAAAAGGCTCTCTTACAGGACTAGGTATGGGTGTGGGTAAAGGTGAAGGTGTTGGTTGGTCGGGAGAAACATGTGATGCTTGACATTCATGGAAGGCCCTCATCCAAGGCAAGCGATGGGTTACCATTAGCGACAACATTGGTAGAGGGTGGATCACCAACATTACCCTCATCGGTGACCTCATTGCCTTGAGGCAACATAGCTGCTAGCAAAGGATGATGTTCCCAACATAATGAGTTTTCATTGAAGCAAACAGTTTAGCGATTAAAGCTCCTATGGGACAAAAGGCTTGGGCTTGGGTTGTTATGTCTAAAATCATTTGCAAAACCTAGGGTACATTAAAACTTATGCTTTTTCCTTTGTATATTTTCAACCATATTATCAAAAATAAACTTAGAAAAGTTATAAGTTAACCCCGAGAAAGACATACAATACCACATCCAAGTTGAGTAGAAAATTGATCCCATCCTCACGATTTATTGCTTATGCCTTTGAAGCAATGTGTGTACCAAAACCTCCACATAGGGCAAAGCGATTCTTGAACCATATATCTGTCCTCGTACTCTGGTATCCAAAAGCTCTTAGCCCATAAGTATCTCCACGAAATTAGAGTGATAAACCCCATTAACATCGTCCAAACGAAGTTGTCTTCTTATCAACTCCTCCGTCACAACATACTCTGCTCCATCAATCATAGCAACAATCTCTGTGTCACTCCGTTTCGTAGTAGATGCCCAAAATTGTGCAACCAACGATTCATATATCGCATTCGGAGAGTGCGTTAAAGCATAATGAATCTTGGATCGCTTCAAGAACTCCACCATTGGTTCATATAGTTCATGACCCTTTGCTTTTCCCAGAAAAGCAACTTTGTTATGATCTTTCTTAAATTGAAGCGCCATGAGAAATTGTGATAATGGGTTATGATTCACGTAACTGGAAGTATGTTTAAATTGAGTGAAGAGGAATCAGTTAATTTTAGGCGAAGATATGCGAAGAACGTATTAGTAGAAGTTACCCAATTTATGGTCAAAATATCGGAACTGAATGTTGACCATATCTTACGTGTAAAATAACTTCAACCAAATTCAAACTTAACACTTCAGTAGAAACAATGGTCAAACTGCTGAAGAAGATCAATCAGCAGAAACAGCTCAAGTGGCTAAGTATTCTTCAGTAAATATCTTTTTACTGTGACACCCAACTCGCATTAATTGTCATAAAGCCTTGAATCCGCCTATAAGATAGTCCCAATGCACATTTAACACACATCAATTAACCCCAATTATCTTCACAAACCCTAATTTCTCCAAAAACTTCTCAATCATCAACAATAACCAATGTCCACCAAACCAGAAGTAATAAATCTCACTTCCTCATCCTCATCATCATCATCCAGTGAAGATTCAAGCCCATTGTTTCGCTACCCCCATCAAGATGAACCTCGACCATCAAAATCCCCTTTTCTTCCTTCTTCTGAAGATGATAGTGTGGTGAATCCAAGTGATTCATCTATGGGTTCTGATGACTCCTCAGAGCGTCTAGAGCCACTCTTCAACAAGAAGAGGACATCACACCCCCAACCTTCAACACCTCAACCTCAACCAAGGCCACGTGCGAAGAGAGGTGGTGTTAGCTCTTCTGCGCCATGTTTTGGTGCTTCATCTCATATCGTTAAGGGAAAGGGCAAAAGGAAGATGGAGTGATTGCTTTATGGTGGAGCAGTAGATGGAACAACGAAGATTTTCATATCACAAATCCATCTACCATATCCACCGACTTCATCTTCGTTTTCATCAATCCATCCTTCCCATTTTGTCTTGACTTCTTCGTCGTCTTGGTCATGCATATCCGGCGTTTGGAATAGATGATAGGAGCTAGTATAGGTTTAGTAGATCTTGTATAGAAATGGTCTTGTATTTTCATTTGAAGTTGATTGTAAGCTGTAAACTGTTTCTTGAATGAATGAACAATTTAACTTCAGTACTTCTCTTCAGTAGAAATAATTAGATCACTTCAGTACTTCTCTTCAGTAGAAACAAGCTTTAAGCTTACTTGACCATTTTCCAATTAACTAAACATGGTGAACTTCAACTTATATATGCATTCTGCAAAACAAACACAGAGAAACACACAAACCAAACCAAAACAAACAAAACTAAAAGAACATTAGCTGGTTAGTGTTAGCAAACTAAAATATAAACAATAATTTACAAAGTTTACAACATGAATCCTCCCCTGAGGCATATGCCTCCCCTGAGGCCTATGCCTCCCCTTAAACTTTGCAGTTAAGGGTTAAGCATCCCAATATTGACCACTAGGTGTTGAAACCTTGGTCCATCAAAAGCCTTAGTCAATAAATCTGCCACATTATCATCAGTGTGAATCTTAACCACTTTTATCAAATGTTTTTCATATGCATCTCTTATAAAGTGGTGCCTGATTTCAATATGCTTAGTTCTATTGTGAAAACTGGATTTTTAACAATGCATATGGTACTTTGATTATCAATAAAAATTGTTGTGTTCATGAAGTTAAACCCATAATCCAACAATTGATTTTGTATCCATAGTACCGACCACAACAATTAGCGTGACAACATACTACGCTTGATAGATGAGGTAGCAACAATAGTTTGTTTCTTGCCACCGCCAAGAAATCAATCTTTTCAAGGAATTGGCAACCTCCGGTTGTGGATCTCCTATCCAGATTTGCACGGCATAATCACTATCACTATATGCTTCCAACTTAAAAGGAGACTCTTTTGGGTACCAAAGACCTAAATAGGGTTGGCCTTTGAGGTACTTAAAGATCTTTTGATCGCATTCGGATGGGAAACAAGTGGAGTGACTTGATGTCTAGAACAAACACTCACAACAAAAGGTAATATCGGGCCTAGAAGTCATTAAATACATCAATGAACCAATCATAGATCTGTATAAGTGAACATTCACATTTGGATCTCGGTTCAATGTTGTTCTTAGGTTTTGGAGCTTCATAAGGTGTAGTGGCGATTCGACATTCTCCATACCAAACTTCTTCAAAATGTCCTCACATATTTATCCCGGTGATAAAAATACCATCGGGTTTCTTGAACTTGGAGACCCAAAAGAAAGTAAGCTCCCCATAGCACTCATCCGAAACTCTCCTTCATCGACTCCTCAAACTCCCCGCACCAAGCTTCTTTAGTGGAGCCAAATATAATGTCATCCACATAAACTTGCACAAGTATGATGTCGTGGAATTCTTCTTTAGGAAAAGTGTTTTGTCAATGGCACCTCTTCTATAACCATGCTTGCAGAAATCTTGAAAGCCTAGCATACCATGCTCTTGGTGCTGATGTAGTCCATAGAGAGCTTTTACAACCTTGTAAACATGTTTAGGATGATCCGGGTCTTCAAATCCTTTGGGTTGAGTGACATAAACCTCCTCTTCTATTTCACCATACTGAAAAGCACCTTTGACATCCATCGATATACCATAAACCCCATGTAGGATGCATAGGCCAAGAATATTCGAATGGCCTCAACTCTAGCAACAGTGCAAACACTTCATCATAATCAATTCCTTCCTCTTGCACGAACCCACGAGCCACTAATCTTGCTTTGTTTTTAATCACAACCCCTTGCATCTCTTTTATTCTTCAAAATCCATTTTGTCCCAATTGCATACTTACCATCGGTAGTGGTACCAAGATCCAAACCTGCGATTTTGGAATTGTTGCATCTCTTCTTGCATTGCTTCAAGCCAACTTGAATCTTCAAGAGCTTGAGTAACACCGGTTGGTTCCACTTGAGAAAGAAAACAAGCAAGCAGACAATGCTTAAAGTCGTGTGATTGTCCCTTTGTTGGTTTGAGACATAGGAAAGAAAAGCAACTGTCCATATTTAGAACTTGTCACAGTCCTTCTAGTTCTAACGGTGCTAAAAGATCACCAATGACATTAGATTGAGGATGAGCAATGTTGATCCTTTTTGTAGCGATGGGGTTGACTTCAATAGATGTATCAAGATTAGTCACGGTTGGCTCAAAATCACTTTGTCATAGGAAGGTGAGGTGAAGATGCCGACTTTGGGTTGATGATTACCAAGATCGAAGGACTTGGAAATCGTGTATAAGGTTCTCCAAAGTCTGTGGACACTCTAGTAGAAATGGGAGTAGAAACAAGACATGGCTATCAGCAGATTTGGTGATGGTGGGAGAAACAGGAGTCTTGTCGGAAGAATCATGGTTTCCACCGACCGCTTCTCTTGCAACCTCCCATCAAGCTTCTCGACTTCAAGATTAGTGCATACTCTTGTTTCTTAAGCCTAGCAAGGTCCTCTGCATAGTGTGACTCATCTTCACTCTCATCAAGTAACTTTAGGAGTATCACCGCAAAATGGTTGGGGAGAAGGAAGGTACAATAATAGGATGTTCATCATCCTCAAACTCACAATCAGTCGGCATCCATGGTACTGCATTGTCGGTGGGAGACTCTTGTGTACCGCATTTTGGTTAGCCACATGTCTAGAATAACCCAAGTAATCGTTAAGTAATCAAGATCAAAAGACCAAACATGACCTTGTCCTTGAACATTAGGCTTATCTTCTAGAAATCTCGGGTTCGAGTCTCCTCAATCTTCTTAGCGGATAAATTGTATACCCTATAAGCCTTACTATGAGTGAATAACCCACAATATACCCTCATCGCCTTTCTCATCAAATTTCCCCAATGGATCATTGGTGTTCGAATGGTCACTTGACATCCAAACGGTTTGAGGTAATGTATAGCGAGAACTTTCCAGTGAGAAGTTCATAAGGTGTCTTGAAATGAGGTCTAGTAATGGATACCTGTTGAGTACATAACAAGTTGTGCTAACTGCTTGATCCAAAACATAGTGGGTAATTTAGAGTCGCAAGCATTGATCTTCTTGCCTCTATTAAGGTCCTATTCTTTCTTTCGGCTACCCCATTTTGTTGTGGGGTTCTTGGAGTGCTATAGTCCCTTTTATCCCTTTAGACTTACGAGTTCTATTAATACAACATTTTTGAACTCGTCCCATTATCACACCGAATTCCTTTAACATTTTTGTTCAACTGGTTTTCAACAAGGGTAATGAATTCTTTTAAAACTTGAGATGTTTCATCTTTAGTCCTCAAAAGAATACCCAACAAAATCGCTATAATCATCGATTATTACCAGTGAAATACTTGTGATCAATACTCGACTTGGGTTGGACCAAAGAGATCCATGTGCAAAGAATCAAGAGGGTCCGAGATAGTGCTCACAATTGTAATGGCTTTGTATGAGGCTTTGTGTTGCTTTCCTTTGTTGCGAGCAACACAATTATGTTCATTGGTGAAAACTTTGGAAGGAAGTCCTTCAACTAGACCAAGTTTAGAAAGTTTGTTGATGGTCTTGAAGTTCACATGAGCCATCCTTCTATGCCATTTTGTAGACTCATCCAGGATGCTTTAGCCACCAAACAAGTTAGATCACCTTACGGTTGAACATCATTCAAGTTGAATGTGTATAGATTGTGATTTCTAGGAACTCTCGTGAGAATTGATGTATCTTCTGGTAGTTTGAAGTCTTTAGATAGCACAAGACATTCATCCTCAGAGAAGAATACTTTGTTCTTGGTGTCACAAATTTGTGAGACTGAGAACAAGTTGAAGTGTTGCAGTTCCTTTACATAGTACACATTCTCAAAATCCAGTTGAGGTGTTTTGATGGTGCCTTTCCCAGTGATTCTACCATCACTTCCACCAAAAGTTACATTGCCTCCTCCTTCAATGGGTATGAAATTATGCATCATTTCTCTGTTTCCAGACATGCTTCTGGAACAACCACTATCAACAATGCCAACGTCCTTATGCTTAAGAGGATGATCCTACAACAACAACAAAAATATATACAAAATATTAGTACACTATGGAGACTCAAGTCATTACTGACTTGAGCCTGCCTTGTGGATCACAAGATTTAGGCCATGTAGAAACAAAAGATCCACCATTGTTCTTGGACCTCCATTGAAAATTGGGTCCCTTTTAGTCCTAGAACAACCTGCTGAGGGCTTCACAGCAGTACCCCAAGTTCCCATCCCATCATACATTGAGTCAACACATCTAGGCCAATAACCATTTTGAAAATATGAACTTGTTGGTTTCACATAAGGTCTAGCAACAGATCTTCTCCAAGGAGAAGGTTTATTAGTTGCTTGTGGAATAAAAGGTGGTATATCATTAATATTTGTCCACATTGGTCTAGATTTCTTTTGACCAGCACCTGCACCCATTCTTTGCTCATGAAAATTACAATCCTTAATCAAATGAAATTTGCTTCCACAAACAAAACATGTCTTCTTTTTAGAAGATTTATTCAAAGTAAAAGATGTTCTATTACATGCAAAAGCATTCAAACCACAAGAATTAATGTAATTGTTTTAGCAAACTTAAAAGCATTATTGTGCAAAGAATTAAAAGACAAGTCTTGAAGAAACGGCTTGGAAGTTGATTCCTCGTGAACAACTCTAAAAGGCTTGTAAGCGGTCTTGGGTGTAGGCTTGGGCAAGGTCTTGGGAAGGTCTAACTTGTCATTTGAATCACACCGGTAGTAGAAGTAGACCCTTGGTCGAGGACTTGTCTTTGTCACAACAAGAGACAAAGTCGGTAGATGAAGAATCGTGGTCCGCAAGTCTTTTGACTTTTGCCATAAAGATGGTGTGATCCATCAAAGTCAACAGTGAGGGAAAGGTCAACGGGCATATGTTCACCTCTAATAGGTCCAGAGACAACATGTAATGTTCCTTCTTTGACATAATTAGCTAAACCTGCTGGTGTAGTTTTACGCCCATCATGCCTAGCTTCTAATCCTACATACTTTTGAAAACCTAAACCTATCCCTGAGGTCTCAGATTGACTACTATAGATATGTCTAGCTAGATTATTACCTGAGATTAACCATTCTTTATGTCTAGCTACTTCATTGTCTAGTTTCTCTTTTAGCACTTGATTTTCAGAAACTACCTCAGCTTTTTCTTTCTCTGTTCGTTTTAAATCAATTTTAGCACAATCTAAATCACTTTGTAACACCCTGATCTTTTCATCATAAGCCAATTGATTCTTTTGAAACCAAACTTTTTGTCTTTCTAATGTTTTTAAAGCCTGTTTATAAGCCTCAACTTCTACATAACATTCATTATATTTAGGTTTCAATTCATCATAGGCTTCTTTAAGTTCATTATAACGTTCACTACAACCAAAAACACGCTTATGTACACGAGAGATGCCCATTAAGGCAACTTGATCATGCCTATCCTCTCAAGTACAACTAGCCAAGAATCCAATATTCTCCGAGCCGGGACCTTCATCATTCTCGTGCTCATGCGATTCCAATTGACATGGTCATCCATAGTGACAAGCGTGTGGAGGATCCAGCCTTCGAATTTCCAGCTTCCTTTTGAATCTGCTGATAAGAAGAATATCTCACCTCATCACCAGCCTTCCTATCCTTGCACTCTCTAGAGAAGTGACCCATCTGCCCACAAGTAAAACACTTGACCTTGCTTCTGTTAAATCTTGTTGGATCTCTTCCCTGGAACCCAAACTTTCTCCCAGATTTACTCTCAAATTTCTTGATGTTCATTGAGAGCATAGCCAGTTGCCACTTCAAATTCATCTCCTCCATGTCAAATGGATCCACCTGTTCAAGGTCCTCAAAGGCTAGTTGCTGTTGAGTGTCATAATCAGCAACAAAAGAGTGAATCACATCTTCTAAAACACCACTGGATTTAGGTTGAGAACTTGATGAAGTAGTAGTGTAGGAAGATGATGCTGAGGAAACAGGACTTGGAGCATAAGTCATCCTATTTGAGGAGGCCCCAACAAAAGTTGTGTGACTAGGAGTGGATGAACGAAAAGGACTTCTCACATCAGGCTCAAGAGATTTAAGTCTGTTGTATAGTTCATCAAAGTGAGCATATCCACCCACCTTTAGCTTTGAGGGCAATGCTAACTTGCAACCAAGATGAAGGTAAAGATCGCAAGAACTTTGAATTACAATCATCATTATCCGGCTTTGCCTTTGGTGATTCAACTGACTCAATATCTTATGAAACCTGTCATATCCCTTGTGGATACCTTCTTCTTCAGAGATTTGGAATTCTTGAAACTGTTGTTTCAGCATTGATTTCCTCATTCTCCTGGACTCTTCATTCCCACCAAATCTAGCCTTGACTGCCATCCATATGTCCTTAGCATCCAGCATGTAGTGAAAGTCACCCAAGTGATCTTCAGGTATAGCCTGAAGAAGAATAGTTCTCACTTTGTTCTCTCTTTGAACAGACAGTATCTCTTCAGCAGATTTGGGAGGAACAATGGTAACATTACCATCAGGATCTGTGATAGTCCTCTTCAAACTGTTCCCCTTCTTCACAATTTCCCAGAGATTCCAATCAATGTTGGAGATCCAGTTCTGCATCTTCATAGCCCATAAATCGTACTCCTCCTTCTTGAGGTACGGAAACTTTGCATTGTTGTTAGAGAGACTGAGTTGTTGCAGAGATGTGTTGTTATGGTTGTTGGTGACTTCAATGTCATCGTCTGATCCAGGCATGGTGAATGTTGTTTTGGTTGTATGGGTGTAGAGAAAAGACTGTTCTTAGTATCGTAGAGACTCTCCCGAGGCTCTGATACCACTTGTTGAACCTATAGACCTTGATAGATCTTAAAGCACTCGTAGATCGATAGTAATGCTTATGTAATCACAAACACACTATAAGACAGTCTCTATAACTTGTATTCAAGCGGAATTTAAACACAAGAACAAACACAAATAACTAAGAACACTTTGATCCTCTATGGATCTTTTAATAATACTAAAACTTTGTTTTTCAACTCGTACATAACTCATACTATTGTGTTCCTTTTATACACAAGGAACCCTAACCCGCTTCCCAAGAAACGATAAACATAAAACTAAATAAGATATACATTATAACTTCCTAATAAAGCTCATGCATATCCTAACTAACTATAGAATACGCGAATATCTATCTCCATGAAACCATCTACACGGTTTCATTACTTCATGAGAGAATTAAGTCTTCGAGAATCCTTTGATAATTCATACTTAGCGTAAATCCCAACAAAGATGTTTAAACCGATTGAGTTCTTCTTGCATGGATTCAATCCGGTTGTCATATGTCATGGCATCCTTAATATTTTTGGGTTCACTTGGCGACGGTAAGTGCTTAAATGCAATGTTCACCGTCGATCAAGTCGTTGTCTAAGTTACGTTGGTTGATTCGGGTTGCCAATAATGTTTACTAGAGGATGGTCTTTAGTCCAATGATGTGTGGAGGGTTGATGTTGATATACATTCTGCAGATTACGAGGATTCAAATGGCTTGTGGATGATTACGCAACATCGATGTGGCGCTTCATTAGCAAAAGGGTTGAAGAACGATTGGATCATAATCAGTGGGTGGGGTACTTCATTGTTCGTAAGATCATCACCGGTTCAGCGTCATTGGATGCGGTTTGTTCGACTATTGTTGTAGAATCAATCGGTGGTGCTTCTTCAACGATGAGTTGTTGTTGTAGTGTATCGGTATTGGATTATGATCACGTTGAGCGGTGAAACATTTGATACATCCGAGCACGCTCATCAATATCATCACTAAACAGAGGAGCAAATAGTTGTTCCATTTGACGCCGAGTAAGTTGTAAACTAGGTTCGGTGATGATTGGGTTTGAGGAAGTTTAGACGGTTATGTCCAAGTTCCAAGATGTTATGCTCGAAGCCATTTAGAAGCTCATTGAAATTTGCATGAATCGTTTCCATAATATTCCTTGTACGACGATTCCGGATCCGTAACCTTTAGAGTTTTCACAATATCCAACAAAGACTCAATGTCGACTTTGGCTTTGAGCTTACTAAAGTCATCACGATCATTATTCGGATAACAAAGAGATCCAAATACATGAAAGTGTTTGAGATTCGGTTTTGGTTATGGATAAGCTCATAAGGTGTTTTGTTGTGGCGTTTGGTAATCATTGAACGATTACGAGTGTAGCATGCGATTGACACGGCTTGACCCACAAGTAATCTGGAAGTTTAGCATTAATTAACATTGTTCTCGCAGCTTCCACTAACGCACGGTTTTGTCTTTCAACAACTCCGCTTTGTTCCGTGTTCGTGCAATAGATGTTTGATGCTCAATTCCCACGTTCTCATAAAATGCACGAAGAATTTGATTCACAAATTCAGCCTTTGTCTGCTCGATTTGTTCGACCGTGTTCCGGAGTGAACTTGAATTTTCATGAGAAAGGTGATGATCATCTGTGGAGCTTGATCTTTCATCGCGAAGAAAATAAAGCCAAGTCCATCTTGAGTAGTCATCTACAATTACCAAGATGTAGTGTTTGCCATTAATCGTCTGCGCGCATCGGGCCACACAAATCCATGTTAAGAAGATGAAGCACATGTTTGTGAGTGTGTTCCACTTTTGAAGGAAAGTGAGCACGAGTGCTTTTCCTTGTTCACAAGTCGAGCAAAGGTGATCCTTAGAATACGAAATCTTGGGAGACCATCAACAAGTTTGTATCGTGCAAGATTAGTTATGGTTTGAAAGTTTAAATGTGAGAGACAGTGTGCCATAGCCAAGATTTTGTAGATGTTGCCTTTGAAAGTGAGATGATGGGAGATGAAGCAATCATGTCTTGCATTGAGATTATATAAAGACTTGAATTGTGGGTGCCGGACATAAGATCGCTTCCTTGTAGATCACGAATGAAACAAGTTTGCTCCCAAAGCAACTTCCAAATCTCCATCACGTAATCGACTAACCGAGAAGAGATTGTGCACGAGACCTTCCACATAATAAACCACGCTAATTTCGATGTTACCATTGATGTAATCACCGTAGCCCATGATAGGCTGAAGTGATCATTCCGAATCTGACAGTGCCAATGAACTTTGCAACAAAGTTTGATAACATTTGAGATTGCTCGTCATGTGTCGGGAACATCCGCTATCAACAATCCAAAGGATGATTTGTATCACCGCATTACACACGTATCAAACAGATGGAATAGAAGTAGATATGGAACCCAAAGAGTTAGAGGGTTCCAAGCGATTATAGTAGAAACACACATATTAATGATTTTAGGTATCCATTTAAATCCAAGTGTATTATGTAACCATTTTCGCCATCTCCAACTAGTCTTAGTAAATGCACTAGGTGATATGGTCTTCCTAGGAGGTAAAGGTGGTTCAATGGGTACATCAATGATCATAGTTGGAACACTAGAGGGTGGTTTACCTAGCACAGACTTAGAAGCATTAGTGGGCCTAGAGGTATTCCGTTTTCTATTATTTCGCATACGATTCAAGATAGCCTTAGCAACACATTTATCATGATAATCAGAAAACATGCTTTTACGACAACCAACACAAGAAGCTTCAAACATAACATTTAAAGTACTTAAAGATTCAGCATTCGTTACATCACTTTTTCCATTACATTTGTCAGACGCAATATCTAAAGTGGGTGCAACTTGAGTTTTATTCAAAGTCCTAAGGTATTCTTCTACTTCAAAGATTCTTTATTGTTCTTTTCTTACGTCGCAACTTCCTATTCTTCCTTGTATTGCTCCTAGGTCGTGAAGTGCGGGCATTGGGAAAAGATGCAACTATTCTGCTTCAAGAGAGGGAAGCACATTAGTTTCTTGTGGTTTGTCATTAGATGTTCTAGAGTCATTTTGAATCTGTTTAGGTGCGATTACTACGTTGTTACTATCCCTATCTTGCTTAAGTTTTACCAACTCGCTTTTAAATCATGGATAGAGTGTAACAAATCTTGATTTTGAGAACTAGTATTTCCATTTTGTCGTAAAACATCTTTGGTATATGCAAGATGATCATCAATATCTTTTGACGCTTGAGCACGAGTCTTTTTGAGTAATTCAAATATGACACCATATTCCTTTTTAACTTTTGAAATTTCTTGTTCATATTTTGAAATTTGACACTTCAAAGACACATTTTGATCATCCAGTTGCTCAAGTTTTGGATTAAAAGTTTTAGTGTGCAACTGGTTGATTTTGTTTTGCAAAGCGAGTTCTCGATTCTGACAATCTTTTTGACACCATTGAAGACAACGTTTTGCATTTGAAAGCTCGTTAAACAAACGCTCATTTTCAACTTTTAAAGACTTGATTTGTGACACACGAGATTCTCAACATTTTCAACGGAATCAATGTAATCGCAGAGATATATTCAAATGCATATGCAACCGAATGTAATAACACAACATTATGGATATCAGCACAGATAACATCTTCCAAGACTCGATCAACATCTTTTCTCAACAATTTCTTTTTACGTTTAGTATTTGAAATCGATGTTTCTATTTGTTCGAAAACTCTTTTCATAAGTCCAAGTTCTTTGTGAAAATCCCTTTCCCAATATATTGCACAAATTTTCAAATTTTGGACATGTGGTAAAATTCTTTTCTGAAAAATATCTCTTTGGTCTCTCGCCGAGGCGATTGAAAATGTTCAACTTTTACGAATTTTTATTTGAAAAGCAACTTTTATTTGTAATTGATTTCAATTTCACGTTCCAAAAGTTTGATGTCCGATAAGAATGTTTCAAAATATTTTATAACTTTACATTGTTCGGCTAATGGTTTTATTTCACTAAGTGAAGGTAAAGGACCATTAATTTATGCGAGATTGGAAAGGGACCCCTCAAGTAGGTGTGATAACCCAAGGTGTGTTAGAAAAATCACATTGTGTGTAAAGTAATGGCTTTTGAATAGTTAAATGGTTTGTTATAAACAACATTTTCCAATTTTGACCGACTCTCTTCTTCGCATCTAATTCCTCTTGACGATTATATTCAACAACACTCATAATGGAATCATCAATTCTATGTTACGCATTGTAAACTTCGTGATTTGGTTTGAATGCTCTATTTGAAAACTTTGGTTTGTAATCGCAAGATTCGGTCCATATCCATTTGGATTTGGTTTAAAAGTAAACTTTTGAATAGTTGTGATTGACTCACCATGTTTATAAACAACATTTCGAAACTCTTTGATTTTGTTTTGTAAGTCGAAAATTTCTTCAAGATAGTCATCTATTCGTTTCGTTGAATGCTTTTTGTACTCAGAGAACTATTTTTGACAAGTTAACAACTCAGACTTGGTTTTTTGAGTTTCCAAAGTGAGAGCGTTAAGTTGTTGTTTATGATCATATTTCAGTTGTTCTATATGAGACAAAGAAAGCATTCTTAGATGCGACTAGATCACGATCTGTTGTTCTAATGATTTTTCGCTTTGGTAAGATTTAGCAAAAGCGACTTCAAAACCTTTTTCACGTTTTTTTTTAGTTTGAAAAATGTTGAGTTGAAACTTTAAGCATTCATTGTCCTTAGTTAACAGTGCATTTTTATCTTTTAATTGCTGATTAAGGTTACGGCATATTTCCATTTGAGATTTTTGGTCGTTAAGTAAGGTCATGAGCTCAATATCTAGATTAGACAAAAGTTCAGCTTGTTCAACGTGAGTCTCAACATGATCATTAGTCAGATCCTCAAGTATAACCACGGAGTCAACTTGATTATCAATGTTAACCATAAGGTTATCTTGATCGTCAAATATAACTACGAGATCTATTTGATTATCATCGGAATGAGATGTAGAGCGGCTCATGTTGAACACTCGATCCTTGTCGGATGCAGATGTTGGCGGAGATATCGATCAAGAATGAATATAGTTTGATCGACACCGAGACAAGTCGTCGGTGTCATACACACGGGCCTCAGATCACTCATGTGGAGTTCGTGCATGTTTGCCATCAACATAATCACGCATTAGCACTGCAAGTCCTCCATATCATCATCGAATCGCATTTGCCATGAAGCTCTGTTCCTTGTTGGTAAGAGTTCCACCGCCTTCATCCTTAAGAGCCAAGAGTAAAGCCTCTTTGTGATAAGCGTTGCCTCTTGTCCTCGGCTTTGGGCATGCATTAGCCCCATTCGAGCATTACCTGCTCAACCACTTGAGCCCTTTGTTGTTGTGGAGCACCCATGTTATTCCTTCCCATTGATTAAACCTTGACCACCGCCCATCCGATTTAACTTGACCACGATTTTGAACCTCAACTCTTCCATTGTTAACAACACTGATTCCTTGTGTTAGATGAGGTACGAATGCGATTGTTGGATTTGTTGGAGTATCGACCAAAGGCTCTAGCAATCATAACAAATCCTTGTTGCAATGCATCAAAAGCTTCAAGATCCTCATTTGATTCAATGTAAAGTGCTTGAGTATTGTTGTTGTTGTATGGAACCGATTGATTTTCTTGTGGTATTTCTTTGTTGTGAAGGATCATAAGGTGTTATCTTAGCGTATGGTTGAGAAGAGGTTGTGGAGGATTTGTGAATACGGTTTGTAAGGTCGGGAATCGAGGATAACAAGCTTGAGCCCACAAAGCTAATTGTTGATTATCCGGAAGTGAAGGTGAGACAGGAGTCCACGGATAACTCTTTCTTTGTCAACTTCTTTTGGTGGGGCTTCAAATAGTCGTACAACAATCCGTATGTAGCATGATGAAGGTTCTTCGCAGACGGATGAAAATGACATACTTTTCCCAATCGTGACCAAGACTACTCGGGAACTTAGTGTTGACTGCAATTCTTGGCATGATGATGTTATGTTTGTCCAAGTCATTGATGATGTTTGAGAATCGATGATGATATGACTCTAATGTCTCTCCGGTTCAATCATGAAGTGTTCATAAGCAAAGTAGATTTTGGATTCCATGTCTTCTTGATTGAGTTATGTGCCTTCCATGAGTAGATGAATATGCTCCACATTGCTTTAGCGATCTTTTGAGCATCAACACTTCAAGGATCGGATTGGGTAATCCCAAAGGATGTATTGCATTGCGGTTCATCGGCTTCAAAGTGTAGAAGTTGATCGAGTGAGTTCATTAAGACCGGCAATGTGAGTGACATCACCTCTTGGTGGATTAGCATTTGGATCTCCGCATGTGATGTGAGGCATCCGAAATGGACCTTCCAGATGACCTTCTTTAAGAACTTTCCATGTGGCTTCTTTAGATCACGAGAACCTAAAGAACCTTATCACCCATTGATCGTAGTTTTCGGAGTGAGCATTGGAGGTCTATCAAGTGATCCACCTCATGAATGGATTGTTGGCTACTTAAAGCTTCACACATCTTTGCAAACCAAGACGGTTCCTTCATAGTATTCTGGATGGATGTTGATTGTTAAAGTTTGTGTAAGGTTGTACTTGAAGACTAGGGGTGGTTGAATCATTTGTGGTTAAATTGCTCTTTGAGGAAATTGTTGTTGTTGTTGTTGTTGTAGTTGATGATAAAATTGTTGTTGTTGATTGAGTTGTTGTTGTTGTTGTTGAGGATACACATGAGGAAGTAGCTAAAGTATGGTGGTTGAGACATCTTGAAACTTGTGTTGAAAATGGATCTTTGTAGTCGAATGAAACCTAGTTGATGAGGTAACCTTATGCGTAGAAAACCGACTTAGGCAAAGAAATCACCTTATGAGTAAACTACTAACTTACGCGTAGGAATAGTTTACGCGTAGGAATAGCTTACGCAGAGGAATGAAAAACACTTAGCTTAGGCGAGACTAAGGGCTTAGTAGTAGAATGCTTATGCGTAAGATTAGCTTAGGCGTAAGAAAATGCTTAAGCGTATGATTCTACGCGTAAGTACTTAGGCTTAGGCGTAAAACTAGGGTTTTGCCCAAAATCCTTTACACTTATTCTAGTGTAAAAGATATCCAAAGTCAAGCGTTTTCAGCTTATCCAAGCAAGAAAACACCGAGTAACCAATAGCACTTAAGATAAAGCCTTGAATAGCTTATGCGAACTTTAGGTTTTACTTATGCGTAGGAAATGCCAACTTTACCAAAAAGCGATTTTAAGCATAACGATGTTTCTAAACCAGATTTTTATGAGGAAAGGGCTTCAATATCACTAAAATATCACAAAAGTATGAAACTTGATGATCCAAAACTCTTATACACCTTACGCGTAGAAGTAACTACACGACTTAAACCAAGCTTAAAAACAAAGAAATACACGTAAAGTTTCAAACTTTTTGCCAAAAACTTAAACTTTAACACCAAATAACCTTGAAATGACAAGAATCTTGAGTTTTAAAGTGTAAAATGAAAGCTTTTATGCGTATGAAAGTGTAATACGAAACCCAGCGTATGAAAGAAAACCTCAAAACAAAATCGTTCACCCAACTATTTGGCGAATGATACCATCGTTAGGTTCCTATTTATGTAACACAAGCATCAATATAAAGAAATGAGGCAAAGAAGGATCGGATGAACACACACACACTTATACGAATGACTATGTGAAATGATAAGCTTAGGATAAATGTGAAAGTGAACAACCAACTCTCAAATGAGAGTTACAAAGGTATTTATAGGAAGGAGCTGAGGCAACACTCAAGCTCTCTACCTTTACTTATTGGGCTTTTGGATAGGCTCATGGGCTTTCTACATGAGCCTAGCCTTGATTACTAACTTAAAAGCCTTAATTAAGCTAACTATTACATATTGATTACAAACACTTGAAATATAGTTTAGGAGTGATTCCAACAGTTTATAAAAAAAAAGTTTAAAGCATATGGAGTTTTTTGAAAAATATAGAATCTTTTTTTGAAAAATTATGAAAATTGAGGAGTTTATTCTTAAGCTTATAAATCAGTTATAAGCTTAGTCTCTTTTTAAAAGTTTAATGTTTGATTGTAAGTTTATTAACTAATTAAAATATAACGTTTATTTACATTTAAGTTTGAAACTAAAAAGAAAAGAAAAGAAAAAGAAATGAGCTAACAAGGCCATGTATGTTTTTATTTTGTTTCTTCACTGAATTTATCAATATTTGATAAAACTAAATGAATTTTAACGACTCGATTTAGCAATTGAGTTCTCCTATAAAAGATTAGTTGGGGTGTGTTTTTTTTTTTTTTTTAATAATGCTAGCCTTCCTACTCTTAGGTAGAGAGGAAGCGATGTTTTGTTGTTTTTTTTAGCCTCTTACATATAACATTTTACTCAAGAAGAGAGAGGCAGACTTTTGTAAACTTTATATAATATATTTGATTTTTTTTTTTTTTTTATGATAAGTTACAGTACACAAAAGTTACTAAAGTTTACAAAAAGTCCTAAGGTAATATAACATTTTCTTTCGAACTTTAAAACTTTATTGAGAGATTGAACTTATTGTTCATGTTATTTTACTCAATTTTGTAAACTTTATATAATATATTTGATTGTTTATTAACTATATTATATTTATGATAAAAGTCTTGTTTCATATTTACATAAGTTATTTATTATCGCATTGCGTTGGTTTAATAAACAAATTGCAAAACAAAGACTTAAAATCATTCGGACACTTATACAAAACAAACAACATTATTTCGTTCAATTTAGACTTTCTACCACCTCTTACTAAGAAATGGTATAATGATTTGCACCCAAAACATCTTAATTAAATAAACACACCTTAAGTAAATAAAAAATTATTGTATGTTATAAAAAAAAAAAAAAAAAAAAAAAAAAAAAAAATAATTAATTGAATGTGTGTTATTTGATGGAGTAAACCCGACCCGTGTAGTTTATTTAGCAGCCAAACAGCCCAACTCTTGAACATAACATAAAGGAACCCTGATTTCAAGAATTGATTGACTAGTTGTTGATCAAGAAAATTGCAATTACTGACTAGTCATGGTAACTAGTCCTTCTTCTTTACTACAATTTATATCGATCTGTTAATAATAAGGATCAGTTTTTTATTGTTGTTTGCTTATTATATATATTTTGTTTGATAGATTTCATATTGTGATTTTGGTAACAGAGTTTATAATCAATCACTCACCTCATGTTTCATCGTTAACCCAAAAAACTTGTCCCCTCTCATGTTATGTAACAATATTCATCATGTTTAGTTGAATCATACATAGCCCTTTGACTCTCTCGATTGAGAATTTTGCGACTTATCTCTGATGTGATAACTCCAAAATCTTTCTTCATATGTATCACTCACATAACTCAATAATGGTTATGTAACTCCACCAAGTTAAATTATGATATTCGTCCCTTGACCTCCTTTTATCGATTCTATATATAATGCATCGCAAAAACAATATAAATATGTTAATTACATACATGATTTAATCCTCTTTTAGCTATTTTTAAGCAAATCTTTCTACTAATTACTTGTAAGCTAAGTTTAGGCTGTTAAGTTAAACATGCTAATAAAAACATATGCCTTGAACAAATGTTGCCTTCTGTTTTGATTTATTAATGCTCCTGATTTGCTTGCTATATGTAATGATGGTAGGTGCGTTTACAGCTCGACCCATTTTTGAATGAACTAACTAGCATGTTTGAGAAGACTACAGAAAAAGGCTCTGTATGGGTTACTCTCAAACATTGTAAGCTCTTTTATTTTCTCTTTTTTAGTACTTGAGCTTCAGATATGTTTTCCATTAAAAATATTCATCGTAATTCTTTCTCTAACTGTTCCTCAGCTTCTGACAAGTCTAAGGTGCAGAAGAATAAGCTAATAACTGCTGGTAAAGAAGTTGAATACAAATGTCTGGTCAGGGCGACTGATGGGAAAAAGAACATTTCCACATTGGTAAGACACTCTATCCGAGTTATATCTTTATCTTCTGTTTTGTTTTACTTTATTGAAAATTTGAAATAACTTTCTTTGTTTGTTTATTTGCTCTTCATCCTTTTCTCATCCTAAATTGGTTGACTCATAATTTTATCATGGGTGAATTATCTACACTATCTGTAAATAACCAACAGTTGTGAATGCATCCTCCTAGCTTGGATAAAAGAATCCTCGATGGTTAGGTTGTTTGGATTTAGGTGTTGAAAATGATTATCCTAATGTTTGCATAAATTGCCTAGTCTATCTATTTAGGGATCAAATAACCACTTTCATACCAGCTGCGAAAAACTAACTGTCGGGTAAAATAAATTCACTGAAACACTGTTTTTATACATACTTGTAGGGCTGAGCAAATGACCCGAACGGACCGGACTGACCGAGACCGGACTGGACCGGACCGGACCGACCACATTCGGTCCGGTCCCGACCACAAACCGACTAGTTTGGGCTAATTTGGCCTTGTTGGACCGGACCGACCGCATTCGGTCCGGTCTCGGTCTAAGATTTTGCCGAATCGGTCTCGGTCCGTCCGTCTGGTCCGTTTTAGACCATGAACACCCCTACGCATTTGAGCCTTCTACTCGTATCAAAAGAAGTATCTACTTTTTCACAAGAATGCCCTTTTTGGTCTTTTTATGTGTTACCTTCTTAAATAAACAGGGTTATTTAGACACTATTTCCTACAGCTCTTTTTGTTGTAGTTGCTTGACAGATTCTGACTATTTACATTGACAATTAGTATAAAGATCACATCCAAGCACCCCAATTGTCTTGTAATTTGCATATCAAATAACTAACTATTCGGGAACTTGTAACTTTGTAAGGCATAAGTAAATGCCTGCTTACATTGACAATAAAATGTATGAAAGAGGTTGGATTGTTGAAGATGGACTGTTTGAGACTTGCTCATATATAAGTTCTTTATTAGGTTTTATTTTCCTTTTGATCATGCTGATTAGTTGCTTCTGACTTTCATCTCTTCATTAGATCCAGTATCCCGAATTCTATGATTTTCCTATGACACAATTATATAACATTTTTTAGGAAAAGTTATGCGTTGATTTCATTCACTTGTGCTCGATGGGGTTTCAAATTTGTGCATAATTGATCGAATGGCTTCTATTGCCTATGCGTGTTTTTGTTTCATATATTCTCTTTTAGGATAAATGATGCTTCTTGAGTGGAGATTTGAATGAGTGGGTAAGGTAAGAGGTGAAAACGGGCCTGGGTGGGTTGGCCGACCTGCAACACCCTTTTTGTATACTGTTTTTTTAGCTTTGTATATAAAAAATATATTAATTATTTTTGTGAAAACTATTTTTTTATAGGTTTTATGCATTTTAATATAGTTTATATGAGTGTCTATTTGACCAATAAATAATACCAGGTGTAACAATCTATTACCCAAAAAAAACCCAGTTATAGGTCAATTGATTGAAATTCCCATAAACTTGTGTCATACACTCATATATGGTTGAAGCCAGTATCTTTTGGGTGCAAAAACTATGCTGAAAGTTCATTGACTACTTACAAGTGTGCTGCCAATAGTAAGTTATTCTCATCTTTGGTCAACATTGGGGTATCATCTTTTAGTTCCAAATTGAACCTCCGTGTGTATAGACTGGATTCATATAGGAAAAGAAGGCCCGATGCTAGTTATTCAAAAGAAGTCAAGTCATACTAATTCTTTTGTAGTCCTAGGTGATATATCTCTTTTCTCTAGAGGGTGCAAATAGGGCGGGTTGGGTAATGGTTGGGTAATGGATCAATTTGACTTCTTTAGACTTTTAGTTTTCTGAATGTGACTGAAATTTATGATTTAATCGGAATATCAGTTGTTTGAACCAATAATTTCAAGGATTAATGCCATATACTTGTGTGTTTTTGACCTGCTTGACCCATTTTCCCTGGTTTCCTGAAAGATATACTCATCTCCTCATTAAACATTACCCATATCGATCAATTTATTAGTAAATATCATGTTCTTTATGCAGCACCTATAGTGTCTTTCTTGATTTCGTGATATAAAAATCACCTCCCTTGGTAAAATGGTTGAAATTACCACTCCCTCTTGCAATCTTATGCTGATTAATTATCTTTTATCTTGGTTTGCTTCAATAACAGGTGGGATTGAAAGATCATCAACGATTTCAAGCATCTTATGCAACCATTTTGAAGGCCCGCATGACGCCTTTGAAAAGAGAGAGAAGAAGGAGAAGAGAAAGGCTATGGATACTGATAAGAAGCAAGAAGTGTCAAAGAAGCACGCTACAACTGCCAAGGCATAGTTTATTAGTCTTATCACCGGGTTCATGCTTTATTCTACATCTAATGTTGCATGCTTTCTTTTGTGCACCTCCGCTTAAGAAACTCTTATGTTTTGCCCTCACTCATGCTTCCTTTTGAAGAATCATAGATACAGTTAATACAATTGAGTGGATAATCAGGTTATTTTGCTAGTGATTTTTTTCTGGAAAGGTATTATCATATGCGGTGTCACAAGATCTTGAGCTATGCCTTGCTTAGAATTGGTAAAATGGGTGGGTTGGGTGGTCAAAAACCTTTTTGACATGCCTAATTGGGTTGAAGTGAGTTGATTATAATATACTAGATTATGGAAAATGCTAAACATAGCCCTAAGCCCTACATATAAGACATTAGGGCATGCATTGAATGTTTGTATCTTAATAAAATAAATCACCCACCCCATGCATATAACTACTTTGAACCAACCTAATATACAACCACTTTTGCATCTTTTTAACTTTTAAATGTTGCCCTTAGGGTTACAAATAGCGAAACTCATTAATTAATGTGATTTCCATGGATAATCTATCTAGGAGCTATATGCGTACGAATTACACTTTTGGCGATTTTCGATATGATTTACTTGTTTGGCCAATGTCACCTGTTTTATGAATAAACGGATTAAAATTGTCACAAAAAATGTGGCCACGGAGGCTCACTTGCTACCGACTCCTGCTATTCAAAAGGTAGTCGTCCGGGATTAGTCATTACCATGAATGTCGAGTCGGAAACCCGATAAAAAAAATAAATAAAAAAAAAAAAAATGGCATTTCCCATATGTACTTTTTCATACTATTATGATATTCTGCCTGTGATAAAAACTTGGTTGGCATGTGATGGACGCAGAGGCTAATTTTAAAGTATTAGGTTTTTCTGCTATAATTTTTCAGGTTACAATTTCTAAGATTTTAAAGATGATGCTAAGTGGGTGTTTGATATAGCTAATTTTTTATGGGCTTATATGATTATTTAACAAAAATAAGCTCATGTTAGTGTTTGGATAAGCTTAGGCTTATGAGCTTATTCAATGGAGGTTTAGATAAATTTGTATTTTTGTGTGTTAAGAGCTTATTTGGTTGCAAGTTCATCCTCCACCTTTTATTATAGGGTAATTCAAAGGTTCAAACACTTAGCAAAAGCTTATAAACATATAAGCTATCAGCTAGTTATCTAAATTAAGTTTAAGCCCACTACTGCGCATTCATATGTTCATTTACTGAAGCTGATGACGTGGTTTAGGTGGTTTTTATGTCGTCCTTGACCAATGTTACTTGAAAGGGATTACAATCGTTATCAACATAATAAACCTAATTATATAGCATTAATCGAGATCTCACTTAACTGGCCATTTGCCTCTGAAACCATAAAAGAAACAATTACAACATTGTCGCTTAATAGATAATTATAAGTTACGAGTCCGATCTCTAGAGGAAAAAAAAATGGTATATTGGTTTCTTGGTTTAAAAAACAGAAAACAAAAACCAGGAAAATGGTGTTGAACTAATGAGATAACAAACATGCAAAAATACAACAAAACATCACCATTCACATATAAATACAGTGAAGGAACTAAAATGTTGATTAAGTTGAGACTCGATTCCAAACTCTATCTAAAAGCTTTAAACAAACTGATAAATCAATATTCTCGAAAGAAATATTAACTCATAAATTAAAAGATTATACAAATCAACAATATCATTAATCACTTCATTAGAAGAAAGCACGGCTACCATAGAAAACCCGTCCACCATCTTTCTTCTTGGTTTCGATTTCTACATTGTTATTCGGTTGTTCAAAAACATCCCCACGATCTTCGGTGTCAACCTTTTCAAGGTTCATTGGTAGCTTCATTTTCGCCAAAGACTCGGTAAATTGTTGCATACTTCTCATATACATATCAACAATCTGTTGTTGCATTTCTGATTCTTCTTTTACCTCTTTATTTTCTCTCAAATTCTTGTCCTTAGAACCCGAACTTTCTACACTTGTAGAATTCGTCGATTCACCTACTAAAGTATTTTTCTTTTCTGACGAGTCAGCTGAGTTCCTATCATCACTTAAACTCGTCATTGTAGAACTAAAAAACCCCGAATTCTGAATACTATCATTAGGCGAGATCGAGCCAGAATTTGCAACCATTTCATAGTCATCCACTCTATGATCAGACCCTGATGCACCTAAACAAAGAAAAGAACCGTGCCCAATGGGAGCGGGCTTAGTAAGTGCACCATGACCCGATAACCCGAAATACTCAGAAACCATCTGTTGATTCTCTCTTACTACATTGATATCAGGGAACTCAATCCTGGAATACTCAATGGTATCCAACAATACAACTTCAGATGTTATAGACGAACTTGTGACTGAATCAACATTATGATTAAACGACGAATTCGTATCTAAAGAAAGACTCAGTTTCACAGTACCAGCAGGAGAATGAAACAAATCAGTTGAAGAAAGACTAAAATTTTGAGTCAATTCTCCTTTTCCACTAACCAAAGAAATGGGAACTAATACGAACCCCAAAAGTTGATCTTCCATAAAACTTTTAGCTCTACTAAGCATCCACATTTCGCACTTAAGAACAGCATCATATTGGTTTACTTTAATCACCAACTTTTCATTAAACTCAGGGCTTTTACCACCACCATTTATAATCCTAGTTGAGAAAGTCTCATCAGGGTTATAAGTAAGTGAAAATTTTGCATAAACATCTTGGTTTTCATAGATACATATATTATGAATGTTTCTAGCATGATGAATATAAATTTCAAGAATTCCAGAGAACTGAGTACTACCTTCTGTTGTCGGGTTATATCGAAATCTTGATGTTTGATCATATGATGAATCCATACCAAAAAAAGATAGAATTATAAAAGAAGATTATGGTTTAGAACACATATACTATATAGCAAGAAACATGATGATCAAATATAGTAAGTATATGCATATGAATTGAAGGGAAAGCATAGTAACTGTTCCTTGAAGATATGAAAGATGTTTTGAAGCAAAAGCATATATGAAAGTCAAGTTTATAGAAAGATAGTTGATTTTTCTTTGGATGGGTAGTAGTAGGTAGGGTAAGAAAGGAAGAAAATGATGATGATGATTATAAAGGTATTATTATGATGTGAGAATGGTTGAAAATGTTGTTGAAAATGTTTGATGCTTGTTTCTTTCTTTTTTCCACTTAATGAATGAATATATGCATGACATTTGGAGAGAGAATGAGTGATTATTGCTTGCTTGATATTGCAGCCTCCACTTAGTGTGGTGTGTTTGCTGACCCACAAAGATGAAGAGCACAAACATATATATATATTCATTATACGGTTGTGACTTATGAATGGAGATGTCCATTCATCTTGTCAAATCTTTGTCCTTCCAACCATGTTTGTTAACATCCGTTTAAGATTTTTATTTTAACATCTTAGAGCCTCACCTAAGATGCATTTGCTCTTCATTCGTTCTCACTAAATCTTATATCATCATAACACAACCCATTCAACATACCCTTTTATCATAACACAACACAACCTCTTTATTTGGGTTTCATCACTTTCAATTTAATTTTTTTTTTCAAAAATATAACCGGTCTATGTTGATTTGGGCCCCACTCCAACGGATTTTTTGCAGTGAGTTTCTCTTGTCTTGCAGACGACGAAAGGTCGACATCTTGTGGTGTGGCGGCGAGGCATGGCGAACGGTCCACGTAAAAGTAGCGAAGCCTCCTCGTTGCCATACGTGAGGCTCTTACTACCATTTTACGATACAATGAAGCACAAATGTATCGATCCTTTACGGGATATGCTACATGCATAGGACTCTGATAGAATCACGATTTTGATCAATATGATCGTAAGATCTTGATCGGATTGAATCACGTTATGCTTGAATTTACGAACTAATAAAAACAAATTAATAAAACAGAAAGTTGGCCTCTTAAATATCCTATAAGAGTGAGTTACAATGCTCCTTTCCATCCAATGTTAAATGTAATATTTTGACTTTTTAAATCCTTACTTTTTCAATTTTGACCTTTAACTTATTTTTTTGTGTTATATAATAATTGATGCGAAATATATCAATTGATTAAGTTTTAAATGTATTTTCATTAATATAATTTTCATCAAGTATTAGATAACACAAACAAATATATTTAAAGTGAAAGTTAAAAAAATATATTTTAAAAATCAAACCGAATATTTAATATGAGATGGAAGGAGTAATAATTAACAACAACGATGTCACTTATATATCATGTTTAGTAGTGAACAATATGTACGTCTACTAGCGTGAGGTACATCAGGATCCAATCATACTACGATATTTCGTTTAATCAATCATGATCCCCGAGTGGTCCTCATATAGTTTGGTTCGATCAATCATGGGAGTGTCAACAGGTAGATCAAACAAATTTCTTTAAGATCTCGGTTGCATATTTAGATTGATTTATGAAAAAGTGAAATTTGTAATCCCAAGAAAAATGACATTTGTCCCATCATTGACATTTGAAATTTTGAACTCATTTCATTTGAAAACGGTCACACTCATTGGGGTCGGCCGAGGCAAAGATGATATCATCAACATAAATTTGAACATGAATTAAATGTTTGCTGACCGGTGAACAATGTTGGATCAATGCTCCTTTGCTAAATCCGGTAGATAGAAGAAACTTTGATGATGTATCATACCATGCCCTGGAGCTTGCTTTTAAACCGAAAGAGCCTTCTTCAAACGATAAACGCGAGTAGGATGCTCTTGATTTACAAATCCTTCAAAGTTGGGCGATGTAGAGCTTCTTTAAGATCTCCGTTCGAAATACCGTCTTCACATCCATCTAATAGACCACCATGTTCTTACTAGCAAGATTAGCCAAAAGATTACGATTGCCTCGATTCGAGCAACTGAGCAAAGATTCTTCAAAGTCGATACCCTCCTCTTGACGGTATCCTTTAGCAACTAATCGAGCCTGTTCTTCAATACATCACCATGCTCATCTAGTTTCACTTTGAAGATCCATTTTAGAGCAATAATCATGGCACATTGTACTAACCCCATACATCAAGTCGATCAAACTCATGAATTTCATCTTGCATAGCATTGAACCATTGCTTCGTTCATGGCGTTTAACATCCTTTGGTTCGATCTTTGAGAGGAGTTGAAGAAACACCATAAGGCATCGGTTGCAAGTTGTTTCCGTGTTGATACAGAGCGAGAGGGATTTCAATGATGTTGTCTAATGGATGATCGTGAGTCCATTTCTAAATGGCGCAGGTTGAGGGACCAAGTGAAGAGAGTTGATGTCTCTGAAGAAGATCCGAGGAGCAAATATGTTTTTGGAGCATCTTCGTGGAGTAGCAAAGGATTAACTTCATCATTGATGCCGTAAACATTTCCGATGTACATTTGAAGAATGATGATTTGTTGATGAGATCAAGGATCGCAGGTGCGCTTCTTGACTTAAAGATATTGAGACCGGGGATTGTCTTCATTCACGTGAATATGAGGCGACCTCTGTTGAAGGAATCGACACCTCATTGGTACTTGGATCATAAAGTTCATCAAACATAGGATCAAACAATTTCTTTAAATCATCTTGGATCAGAGGTACATATGGAGTTTCTTGAGAAGATTTTGAACAAGGGATGAACCAATGGGACTTTTGAAGTATTTGGGTTCTTTGTTGTAGATTCGGTATCCCTTTTGTTTGGTGCATACTACAAAAACTCCAATGTCCGCTTTAGCTCTAAGTTTGCCTAAGTCTTGACTCTCATTAGTTGGATAACACAATGCACCAAACACACGAAGGAAAGAGATTAGGTTTTGTCCAGGACAAGTTCACGTTGAGGAGTTCGTGGAACACTTCTTTGATGGCTTATTCAATGCTTTCATATACCCGGTTCCATTATCCATTCGGATAATTACGGCGGTTTTGTTAAGTCGAACACTGCTTGATGATGATGATCGGGAGTTTCATCCTTTGTCCTCAAGAACTTGACCCGGGTGAATCTAGAGTAATCATCAACCACAACTAACACATATTTCTTCCCAAAGAATCTCGACTCTCATTGGTCCACATAGATCCATATGAAGGGTATGAAGAACTTCGTGATTGAGTTTATAGGTTTGGGTTTATGGGTATACTTTTGCTTTTCCCAATTGGCATCTTGAACAAAGATGATCCTTTTCATACTTTAGTCTAGGTAAACCTACAACTAAGTCCTTCTCGAGAGATCATTGATGGTGCCAGGTTCAAGTGATTTAGACGACGATGCCATAACCATGACTTTGTTTTCGAGGCCTTTGACAACAAGCAAATAGAGAAGACTTCATGTATCATCGATAGAGATGGTGTAAAGATTTGACCCACGAGTTCTTCGTAACAATTCCTTACCATTAAGTTCTCTAACAAAACAAGTATGTTTTCTCAAGGCTACTTCTAGATCGTAATCACGAATTGACCAACAGAGAACAGATTGTGACCAAGACCTTCCACATAGTATACTCTAGAGATGACACTATCACCCGCAACATAATCACCATAACCCATAATTGCATCGAAATGATCATTACGAATCTAATTGTCCCGATGAATTTGCTCACAAAGTTATGACAGGTCGCCAACATATGCTTGGAACAACCGAGTCCCACGCCACGGAATGATTTGAACGATCCGCGGCTGAACATGCACAAGAATGGATAACTAGATAATTGGGATCATGCAAGAATGGGTTCCATTTGGTTAGTAACACTGGTTGGAACACCTACACGTAAATAGAAGCATTCATATCGGTAAATAGGCGGTGGAATCATTGTGAATAGATGCGATAAGTGTCTTTATTAGCCCCTGCTCACACAGTGCTCACTTTAAGGGAATAGATCTACCAAGAGGCATCCATTTTCTAGTGGGCATTGTCTCGATTAGTCTTACGACCAACATGTATCCAATCAATAATAGAATATCTTACTAAATGTTCTTCTTGTGGGTTTCCTTTGTTCTCTAACTTTCTTTCGCTTTTGCCTTTTAGCCTTCTTAGCATGATTTTTAGCATTAACAATATTAATTGGACAATTAACATCATTAGCAAAACATTAACACCACATTCATGATTAGAAATGTAATTCAAGCAGACATTAATAAAAGGTTTGCAAATAGTAATCGAATTAATTGACGCCTATGGCTAATACTAGAATCAACACGATTCGTTTTATTCGCTCAAACTTAAAGTTCCTAGGTAGGTCTTCTACTTTCTTCCAATGCACATTCTTAGCTTGCAGGTCGTGTCCTTCCTTGTATTGTCTTGAGACTTTGACCCGCTTGCTTTAATGTCTTACTCTCGTAGAGGAATGGGAACATTAGTTGGTTTGGCTACTATTTGCTTCAATTGCTTAGATTGGGATCTGAGCTACATGCAGCACACTAAGATTAACTTTTAACACTTGAATATTTGGGATTAGAACACCTAGAGTGCACACTGAGTTCACATTCTTAGCACTTATGATTTGAAATGAACTACTTGAAGGCACATTAGGGTTCACATTCATAACATTTGGCATTGAGTGACTTGCATGCTTGGCACTAGGCATTCGAGGGATTGACTTGCTCACTAAGGTTTTAGGGCATATTGTAATTAGGCATTCTAAGTTCTTGAGATCGTTTGGCATATAAGCATGCATGGCCAATTGCATTATCATCGGTTTCTCTAACTTATCCTCTTCTACAATCTCACGGAGACATTCTAAATTTGTCTCTAAGGTATGAGAAATATGTTTGAATAGCAAGTTTGTTAGAACATATTTCACTGAGACAAAGCATATTTATTACAGACATGTACCTTTGATACACCATTCTCCCCATTGGTCATTGCATCTTCCACTTTTACGACTCTTTAGATTCTCAATTTCTTTTGTAGGGCTACCGTTTCGTTATTTTTGTTACGAGTGACCTTTATAGATTCAAATAATTCATTGAAATGACGTTTAACCTTTTATTTTCTTCAAGAAAACCTCATTTTCCTTTTGTAAAGCATTTACTAAGTTTTGAAGATGAAAGTTTTGAGAATTACGAGAATCTAAAGGAGGAGGCATTTGAGGACCAATACATTGTCGCTTGACCCTATAATTGAGAGATTGGCTTTCAATTTTCGATCGTGTTGCAATGAGCTTGAATCTGTTCATCACGTTTGTTAATTTGAAAACTGCATCAAACTCGGAGCATCCGAGGATGTCTTGATATTTGAAGTTTTGACATGTTCTTTAAGATGTTGATATTTTAGTTGTAAATTAAAATGCTCAACCTCTAGTTTAGAAAAATGTTTAACCAAATTGTCGTGATCATCCGCCTAATTTTCTCATTTAGTTCGAGTTAGTTTTTTCAAGCTCAATGACACGATCATGAGAGACTTTCAAAGCAAGAGATGTTCATGGAATCGAGAAGATAATAGAGATTAGTAGGTGTAGAACACATCTTGAGCAACACATTCGTAAATCAAGTTCTCATTTAGTAGATGTGTTCTTCCTCTCAATCTCATTATATTTTAGTGCTGCGCTCATAGTCACTAACCTCGAACTATCATTGCATCAAATTCCTTTTCCATTCCCTTAATATCAAGATTCATCCCTTTTAAGACTCTCAAAGTGATCTTTTAGAAGTTTAAAGAAAGGCATGTCCTCGGCTAAATAGCATTCTTTCATTTGCTCAAACCCTTTCTCCTTCGCTTATGGGTGGGTGTGATCCTTTTCTTGCAAGTTTTCTCAAAATCAACAAATAGTTGAAAGATAACATATTGGCTAATTAAGGTCTTGCTTTTAGTGGCAATTGTTCTAGGAACAAGATGCATTGGTGTATTAGGAGGATACACACGCTCTAGGCATTTTCCAAAGGGAGGGTTGTTTCAACAATATTTTCGACTTTCTCGCTTATCTAGATCTATTTTCCAAAAACTTGTTCGAAAGTCAACAAAGTCCGAGGCTTAAACTTGTTCAAGGAAATCCAGTCATTCTTGTAGTCATGGGGTGTGATCTTTATTTTCTTCTATTTACATTTAGGATCATCTAATTTCTTGCATCTCGATTTCTTATCTTCCTCGATTTTCACTCGCAACTAGGTTTCTATCTAGGTTTAAGGATTTCATTGCCATCATAAAGAACCTTTGAGCATTTCTAGCCTTTTTAATAACCTCTGGATTTGGTTCCTCAATAAGGGAATGCTATGCTTATCGCTTAAGACTCTATGCTTAGTGATCATGTGAAGCGATCTGAATGGTGTTCCTTGTATGTACAACTTGTTTTCAAGTTTGTTTTTCAAAGTTTTCGATTAGAAAAATCTTTCAAGAGTTTTGATTCCTTTATATTAAATTCTTGCTTAAGCATTTTCACATTTTCTTGAAGTTCTTGTTTTTAGCAGCTTTAGAAAGCTTTTCTCGCAAGGAGTTTAACTCTTGTTTTAATACTTTTTCTCGAAAATTACTTCTTACAATGATTGTATGCACTTGGTCATCCATTTCCTGCTCACAGTGGTCAACTCAAATTGCACGTTGTTCATAAATAGCAACACGTTCTTTATAGGCATTTAGTCGTAAATTACAAGTAATCATCGGGCACATGCGGGTATTCATCAAAGATATAGTCATTGTTGATCGCAGAAGATGCATCACTTGGTACAACTTCACTTTCACTTTGTTCCACATATTGATCATATGGGACAACATTGATATTACCCATATTTTCAATATTTGATACAATAGTTTTACGATTACTTTGTCATGTCATCTTTTGCACATCGACATCATCGTATAGTTTTAATACCTACGAGATGAGTTTGTCTTTGGATGGGCCAGCTTGTGGTGAAGATGAGACCTTAGGAGACACCATTGGAGAAATGCTAGCCATAAAAATTGTGTGTGCGATGGGTCCATCATCCACATCGATCAGTCGTGATGCATCACAATCGGCGACTTGAAAGGCATTCATGATTGTGACCTATCTCGAATAGGTGCTCATCATCTCGCATCATAGGTCTTGGCATTGCCCTCAAAGAAAACAACAGTTTCCTCTTCATCCAAAGCAAGACCATTATCACGAGCTTGTACAAGCAAAGATCTCATCTAGTAACGTCGGCATTCGGAGGGCGTTTTGGAGATGTGCATTCTTGCAATGTGTCCTCACCACCACAGTTATAACATTTGATCGCTTAGCTTGACCTTTGATTACCACGATTACCAACATAACCTCTACACCCACCTCTTACCATCATACTGTCTTTCCAACTGTTGCACCACGATCCTCCCATCTTTAACGGTAGCTTGCTTGATTGTGTTAGATGCTGTTACGAGGTTGTTGTTGGTTCGTGAGAGAAATGTTTTGACTAATCGGAAGAGCTAGTTGATTAATGATGTTACCCACGTGTGCATCGGCATCGACTTGTTTGAACATAGGATCGGGAATGAGTTTGTGATTACCATTACCCATGGGTATGACTTGTGAGGCTTTGGTTGTGATTCGATGTTTGAGTAGAAGGCGGTTGAGTCATTAGATGAGCTTGTCTCCCTCGGTTGGTTTTGAACCGATTAAGAATCATCTTTTCAAACATTGCATGTCTCATTCAAGAAGGAAGGCATAGAGTTACTCATAATTGTATTCTTCAATCCTTTAGTGAGCTTCACGTATAACAAACTTGTGCCATTCGGATTCATGTTGTTCACAAATTTTGAGTTCAAATGAATGTTAGGCATAGTCATTCCGATGTTCCTCATATCATTCACCGACTTATGAAATCTCACATAGTACTTATAGACACTCTCATCTCGGTTTCATCTTGAAGTGTTCAAATTGGTCATAGAGTTGTGATTCGCCTTCCATAGTTAATTAACCCGAGAGAAGCATCTTGACATTATCCCATCTCGCCTTTGCATCGGTGTTGTGATTGATCGCTTGTAGATGTCTTTAGGAAGACCTTGAAGAACAATGTTAAGCCCCGATATCAAGATCGAATCTTTTCTCCTTATCATCAAGCTCATCATACATTTTTGGTCCATCCATTCTCAGAAATCGTAGTTCCATCTTCGAAGATCAAGTACATCTCTAGTCGTCTCAACCCGATACGGTCCTTCATCAATGGATTTGAGAATGTTGACTCCATTTTCCTTTCCAAGACAGACAATCTAATTGTTGAGCCCAAGAGTCGTAGTCGGCTCGCCAAGCATGGGTGGACGAGTATCTCGAACCATTGCTTGAACATCCCCTGAACAGTGGAGATGATAGAACGTTAGTAGACATGTTTCAAGCTCTACGGATTTTACAATTCTTTGATTAAACCGGAAATTGATTCTTTCCGGATTTTACTAAACCACAAGAACAACCGTAAGAATGTAACGAAGAAGAAAAAAGGTCTAAATGAACAAGTCGCTAAACACACAACTCGCATAAGCAAATAACTCGCAACACACTCAACTTGCTTAATTAATCAAGTCGCTAAATAGCCAACTCGATTAAGTTTTAAATGTACTCGCTTTCTTTAGATCTCAAGTCGCTATAATTTTCAATAAACAGCTAAGTCGCATGTACCAACTCAAATTAGACTCGCTTTGAAGAAAACACGAGAACAACTCGCTTAATATATTTAAAGCCACAATGATTTAAGAAAGCTACAAGCAAAAAAAATATTTTTCAATGAAAAATCTAAACCCTGAATACCTTATTAATATGAATGATGCTCTTGAAGGAGATTTCACAAAATAATTCAAAGTAGGCGATAAGTATGTTAGAGAGAGACAACGATGTCACTTATATATCATGTTTAGTAGACCTTTAAGTCTTACATGATTAGATGTTCCAAACATAATATTGTCTTTACATAAAAATATAATTTTTTTGAAAAAATTTAAAAAAAAATAAGTTTTTAAATAAATACATTTTTAAAAAATTTAAACAAAACAAGTATATTGCAAATTTGGTCCTTAATGTTTCACGAACAAAATTATCTATCGCAAGGATTACTCGAGATGAATTTGGTCCTTTGTTGCGAGATGAATTTTGTTGCAAAAACTAATGTTTATGTTTTTTGCAAATGCAACCACTAAGAGGTTTCGTTCACTAACTTTTGTTAGTTTCTCGTTAAGTGGCACGTGAAATGACTAATATACCCTCTTCTTTTTTCTCACTTTTAGGGACGTAATTTGCAATTTACGCTATTCTTTTTTTGAATTGGAAGCCACCACATCACAAACACAACCACCACCACCACCACCCACACAAGCAACACCGCCACCCTCTAGCTACCACAACCACCCTTTACCACCACGCAACCACCACCATCAAATACTTTTTTTTTCACTATCCTCCATCCCCGCCACCCTCTACCACCAGAAGACTAGCACCACCACTTTCCACCACCACCACCCTTTACCACCACACACCCTAAAACCAACCCTCCATGCCTAATTCCCGTCTTAAAAACATCCACACCTAACTCCCGACTTAAAAATTCCACTGAAAATTCATCTAAGCATAATTCTTGTCTTAAAAATTGTTCCAAACCTAAAATAAATTCTATAACTGCTGTTCTAACTACTCCTGCCAATTTTCCATTGTTATTTCTCTCCAAACCTATTATAGAGCCCACTTCTCCTCTTAAATTCATATGGGCAATGGGGACTGAATGGTCCTCGAACCACTTGACTCAGAACAATATGCATTCAAGAACAAGTACTAAACTACTTTGGATTTTACTTATTCGTGGCTTAGCTGAGGCAGAGGAGGATTTACGACTTGTTTTGGCGGTACATGGATTTATGTTGTTCCTTGCATGGGGTGTGTTTTTTTCCTTTTGGGATAGTCACTGCTCGATACATGAAACAATTAAATGATGTATAGTTCATGATTCATGTTTATTCACAATGGTCAGGTTTATCAATTACCTTTTTGGGATTCTTTTGTTGTTACACGAACTTAGGGGTTTAAAATATCCACTTTTTACATGCTAAAGTTGGAAGACATTAATATTGGGTTGTATACAACCAATTAACGATATTAAAGACCAAAAGCACTAATATTGATGAAGGCCCATTGCCTCAACGACTCGTTTGGGAATATAGACATACTTATGTTGGAAGATTCACGGTGTTTATTGGCATTTTTGCTATTTTTAGTGGGATGAAACATCTAGGGGAAAGATATGATGGTGAAAATATTATGAAATTGACGTGGGCATTGTTAGTTTGGGTGATGGTGGGTTTTATTACCATATTATATATGTGATACAGTAAATAAAAGGTATATACATAATTGGGTTTTAGGTAATGATGAAGATGAAGCTAAGGAAATTACGTATAAAAACGGATGAAAACGACCGTAAATGTAAGAAAAACGGACGTATAAAAACGGACGAAAATGTATAAAAAATAATACTAATATTAATTGTTGAATAAATAATTATAAAAATATCAAGACTAAATCTGTAAAACCTTGCAAAACACAAGGACCATTTATGTAAGAAAGCTAAAAGGAAAATAGGAAAAAAAAAAAAGACAATGGTATTTTAGTCATTTGATGTTGGTGAGGGACGATTTTTGCCCCAAAGGTTTCCCACAGGGACGATCTTTGCACTTTCCAAACGTTTGGAACGAAACTTGCAATTTGGCCAAACTTTAAGGACGATTTTTGTAATTTACTCTATATATAAAGTAGTGGGCGTTTCAATATAGACAAAGGTATATTAGTCATTTCACTGCGTTTGACCTTGACGTAACGAGAAAATTAATGCTTGTTAGCAAAAAGTGGTTGTTTTGCAAAAAACGTAAATATTAGTGTTTTTTGTTGGGTTCAGTTAGTACTCTAACCCCTTAAGTCTAGATTTGAATAGAAAATATCCTAAGTGTTTATGTCCTTAAACACTAACAAGTCACTGAGTGCATAGTCACTCAATGAGTCATCGAACGAGATTAAGAAGAAAGTCTCCACCACGGGAGGCGGATCTCAAAGGGTGAAGATCGAGTCAAGAAGAAGATGATGGGTTTAGTGAGTGATGACAATAACTCACCGAATCCCATAACTTCTCAACAACTACAACCATCAAGACAAAGACCAAGAATGGGTGGGACAAGGCGGGAGACATCCGGGTAATATATTCTTGACTAAAATACATTGGTCCCTAAACTTGTAGTGGAGGATCGCGATGGGACGAACTGCATAATCATCGCCACGGTCCAAAAAGAGCGATTAAATGCCGATTGGTCCTTGACCACTAACACCTATGTCAACGACTCTTTTCATTAGTTTCACGAGGGTAATATAGTCCAATTACATTTATAACTCAACCTAGTTAATTCTAACCCAAGAACTATTCCACCAAAACAAAAAGTGATATTGTTTGAACAAGTAATATCAGTGTTCCTAGTCCTCACCACTTAAGTATGACTTCATAAAAGTCAACTGGTAAAGAAAGTAATAGTCTACGTAAATTTACCTGTGATTAACAAACAAATTTACACATTATCAACTACTTAGCTAGTTGACTTATAACGATAACTATATATGAGGTTTGATGAAACCGAACATAAGCGATACTACGAGTCATTGTTCGATACATGTTAATTTCATGATTCTACAAAATATAAAAGATGAATTTGGGCCCAACTTCAAAACGTTCAACTCTTGAATCTTCAAATGATCTACACATATGAGATTGATATCCGAACTGTTGAACCAACAAACTGTGGCCTAAGTTGATGATTCGCCACCTTGTCTCGCTAAAACAAGTATACAAATTACAAACATATAAGTTATGAACCTGAGTGTTACGGTGTTAATGGAATTTAACACATGACATGGTATTCATCGAAACATCACCTAGGGCTTTGGGCGTAAGAGTGCTAGGATGCGCTTTGTAATCTTTTCTTTGTTCGAAAGGGTGTCTTAACACCGCTTGAAACATCTCAGTACACCACCAAGCCTTTCACCTTCCTCCAAGTCAAACCAGTGTTCTCAACATCAAACCCCAAACTCAACCATTTTGGCCTTACCTTCCGCTAAACCTCGCTTAAATTCTTGAACAACTTGTCTCCCTTTTTTTCTGGGCAAACCTCCTCTTCATCAACCATCTTTCCTTTTCCATTTCCTTTAATTTTGTCCTTTTTAGCTACAACCCTTCTTCGTCCTTGATTACTACCCTCCTTTCACTCTTGGTGTCCCGGTTCCACCGCATTTTTTTCTTATCGATCCTCGCCATTGACTTCTAGTCCCTAAAGGTGTTTGACTAAGCATCCTAAAGTTAGCATCCTCGCCTACCAACCCACAACTTCAAACCGATGTTTTTAAGTAAAATTGTGCTAACTTTTGGGGGTGGGCTATGAAGATATCAACTGAGTCATTTGTTTCACCATTCCAAACAAAGTATGAACATCAAAATCGATGAATCAAATGCAAACCATTTTCTAGGGATTGTTTAGGATCACTAAAACAACGCCCATTTTGTTCATTAATCTCGATAACACATTATCAAGGCTTGAACTAATATATCCCTATCACGGTAAAGGCACACGATTAATTAATGAACCTCGTTCATACCGAGGGCTATAATCAAAAACCCCATTATAGTGGATCAGACCTCACCTTCTTCTTCTTCCCATCCTTAAAGTGAGACGAATATGCTTATGTCCTTCATTCTTAGTTTTTGTTTTTAAGAATGGGTTTGACTAGATGTGTGTTTCAAAGACGCGAGTGTGGATGTATGTTAGGTTTCGCTTTGAATGGGTTTTGTTAAATGGGTCAAGTTAATATGATAGTGTTTATGGTTTCGGATCTTGTTAGTTGGGTTCTATTCGTGATTCCAAACACATTAATTGTGTATATGCGTATCAAGGAAGGCAAAGGCCAAGTTGGTGGTACTAGGTTTAAAATGTCACAATTGGTCCCTCAATTGGCCATCCAAATAGCTTTTTGCACTTAAAATTCCCGCGTTTTTTGTCACACAAACTTGACTTTTTATCTGTTTAAAATGTCACAATTAGTCCCCAATGGAACGTCCGGTTGTTTTTGTATTTATTGTTAATCTATATCATTTGCATACCAACAATCAAAGAAACAACCTCCCAATGGTGACTTCCACTACTTGAAGAACTCGTCAAATCTTGAACTCCGTATGTTTGACTCGATTTCTCTCTTTTATCGAGAGAAAACGATAGGACATCAAATTGGTAAAGGACTCCAAAACACTTTGACCGACTTGATTCGTATGGGAAACCGAACAATACATCCGAGATCAAGGCTTTCGAACAACGGTGATGAACTACAAGGTTATCCAGATCTTCGCAATGTGCAAAAGGCTAATGTCTTTGTTGGAGATAAGGAGGATGATCGCATACACTGTGTGTGTGGCAGAACAACTTCCTTGATCATCTTAGGAAGTGTTGAGAAGGAAATGCTATGGTTATGTTTTCCCTTTTTAGTTTTGGAAAAACATGTACTTAATATTTATGTTCTAGTGTTTTAATATGAAGTTAATGAATCTATATGTTAAGTGTTTTAATTTGTTAATTATGTTGTTAATTGTTGTATTCGTCTAAGAGAGTTGTTATATGGTTTTGATTGTATTGGGTGTTGGTGAAACTATGGTCCTTGGTCAAACAGAATTAGAGTGTATGGGACAACTATCCCTGCTTGCATTAACTTTGCACTTTATTCTCACATTTTACCACAAATTTGAATCAAAACATAAACCAAACCCTTTCGAGAAATTGAGTCAAAATGGGTAAATCTAGAGCTCGTAAATGTATAAAATGCTCCAATTGTCAAATTGAAATAATAAGTCTAGCTATCACAAGGATGTACCAAAACCAACAAAGGAAAGTAAGGTTCGAGGTAAAAGGCATTGTGATGGCGTAGGCAATGTATTCATTTAATTGTCATTTGTATAACGATTGTTCTAGTGTGTTTACATTCTAGTTGATGTGCAAATGTATTACCTTTGAAGTGGATGGATGAAGAGGATAAGGAAGACTATGGAACAAGAGTTTTATGATGCACTTTACAGCAAGAAGAAGAACACACAAATTTGGATGAAAATGAAGCGAAGCAGAGTGGATGAAGAAGCATTCCAGCTTTTTGGAAGATGAGAGAATACAAAAGAATTGAAGAGGAATGGAGAGGAAAAATTGGCTTGAAGATGCGAGTATGAGAACTTACTATGGAGTGTCTGTGGAAGAGTTATATCCAAGACATCCATATGTGTTGGATAAAATTGACCTCGAAAGTCACAAATTCCTGCAGCTTTCTAAGGCATCTACTCTTCTACCCATTTTGTAATATCGACAATAGAGAACGCCGAGACAAACACCGCTTGAACCAACTCGCAACCTATGCACTAAATGGATCACCTACTACTCATTTATCGCTAACAAGAAATGTTATGTTGTCTTCGCCTAAATGTAACTTTAACTCGTGTATGTGTGTGCTTTTGTTATAATAATTGAATTTTGGTTACTTAGGACTTTATAAGTCAAACAAGCGAGTTAAAACTAACAACACTAATAATTTGGTTTATGTTGACCTTATAAGTTACAATGGGTTTTCCCAAGCACCCACATAAACCGGATATGCAAGTGCAAACTACAAAATGAAAACAACATTTCAAAATATACCTACACCACCACCTAATTACACCATATGAAGCAAAACATACATGTTAACAAGTATCGTTTCAAGAACCATCATCACCAAAAACTATACATCTTCATTACATCAACAACTAAAAATAACAGTGAACTTGATGGGAGGCTTGTTATTCATGGGGAGACTTGAGGTCCTTGCACATACCACTCATTCCTATTTGTGCCGGAGCATCCCATGCCCGCTACAAGACCAAGTCATGACGCCTGGAAGCTTGGGAAGTGGAACCTTTCAATGTTCCACACTCATCATCGGACATCAAATAATGATGACATCAACTTCATTTCCTTCACGTTAGTATCTCGAAAGATAGACAAACAGATATAATCGAGTTGACCCATTACAATTTTCTTAGCTTGTAAACATTCACCTAAAGTCCGACCTTTCCGAGACTCCTTATTCCCATATTTTTCCCACAAGTCTTCAAGTATCACATCAAGAAGTCATCTCCTATATCCCACTTATTCCATAAGTAGCCATGGCATAGTCAACCATATCGGCAGATACCTTTAGCTTGCTATAATCCCTCTTTTTGATTCGACGCCGGATTTCATCAAATAAATAGAGTAATTTATGCTCCTCCTTTAAAATGGGAATAACACAAATACAAAAAACCGACACCTTTCATCAAGCTTCTTTCGCAGACTGCATAAATCATCAAACATTTCATCGACATTTCATCTTCTTTAACCAAGTATTCCCATATTTTGCCTTCACATATTTTACCATCTCTCATCGCTACATCCGCATAAGTAAGCTCCTTGGGTAATATATTGTTTGATTCGACTATATTACCTCGTTTAGTAAGTTAGTGGTATAAATCGCTCGTTGATTATGTTCTAAAATCTCTTGTAGGGACCAACGTGTATTTTAGTCTTATTCTTTACTTTAACTTGTTAAATTGATTTTTCAAATTATTTTACTTAAGTCATGGATCACGATTAGCTTTATTTGTAACAAAATTCCTCTCGGTGTAATCCTTGCGTTTTCGTGAAACATTAGATACCAAATTTGCAATTTACCCAAAATATAAAAAATACAAGAGATTATGACATTTGTGTAAGATCCTTCAATCTTCATTAGATTTTTTCAATTTTGATATTTTTTCAATTTTGATCTTGCAAACACAAAAACGATTCACAAATTAATTTCGATCCTAATAACTTTGCTTCCAACTATTTACATGTGTTAAAAAATAATAATAAATAAATAAATTTAAAAAAAAAAAAAAAAAAAAAAAAAAAAAACCGTCACCATTTGACACAGTGCAAAAAGTGGGAACATCCGACTTCTCAAAGTTCACAACCATTGACGCATATATAAGAAAAATAATGGGAGTTCCATAATTAACTACTCGTTCGCATGGGTACTAATATTCCAAAACATTTAAATTACATATAAGAAATAAATATTCAACTAAAACATAGTATAACGTAACTTGATTACTTTCAAATCTATGAAAAGGAATAAAAGTCAAAAATCAACAAACTCAATAGAGCATGCGTTAGAGATCGAAGCTTTGGATACCAATTTTACATGTTAGCTAGAGGTGGTAAAGTGGCACCAAACGTTGTCTAATGGCCATAAAGTTAACCCTTTTTGTTCTAAGCAAGACTAAATTTTGTGGTCAATCCAATCATGATACCTTTTTATGCCTCATCATTTACATTTTAGCAATGAGAAACTAAAAGTTCATAAACTGTGTTACTAATAAATAGGGTAAATTGCAAAAATCACAGCCCAAATACGCAAAGATCATATCGAGACGAATTTTGTTGCAAAAAGACATTAATGTTTCTTTTTTTGGCAAAACAACCACGGAGAGCTAACTTTCATTATTTTTCTCGTTAAGTGCCTCGTCATTGAGGATAGTATTGTCATTTCACTCCTTTTCCCGCCAATCAGCTCAATTGCCAGTGTTTTGTTTTACAAATTTAGTCCTTTAAAGCAATAGTTTATATTTATGTTTCAATTTCTTCCATGAACATTAATTTCACAAGTAAAGATTTTGAGAATGGTTAAGTTTTGGCAAAATCGCGCACACGGTACCCCGATCTATGATTTAGGAATCTTTTATGGTAAACATACTCCGTTTCATTTTCGTGTTTCCATTTAAACTTGTTACTATTTTTGAAGTTATTGATGTTTTATGTGTTCACGTATTTGAATGAAACCATGTTTATTTTGCAAATCCATCAGAATGGTGAATTTACCTCACCACCAAGAAGAAGATATCTTTTTGGATATACAGATTGGTTTGACGGAGTTCACTGTGACATTTTCTCCATGGATTTATTGGACGAAATGTTACAGGATTTAGGTTACACGGATCGTACCTTTGTGTTTACTCACTTTAGGATACCTGGGGAGTCATTGAATAATGGTTTGCTACCACTAATGTTTGACAAAGGTGCGAGCAAACTTGTGGAGTGTTCTTGGATTTAAAGAATTTGAGTTTATATTGAAACCGGTGTTTCATTGGTAGAGTGTCATATGATGGAGCGAATGATGAGTAAGAGCAAGGGTGTGGTGATAGAAGAAATTGTGGATCATGATGTCAATGATGTTGTTGGAAAGGATCTTGATGGTGAGACTGGAAACAGTGGGAAATTACAATAGTTAGAGTGGCGTAAGACAAGCCAACATGGGAAGGCTGGACCTGTTTATGATACTGATTCTGACAATGAGTTCCCACCAATATTTTATGTAGAAAAAATGGTTGCAAATCATAAAAAAAGGCTGAGTGATGAGTTTCAATTCAGGAGGTTATTGGAAGAGATTGACCAAGAGTTTGGGGTGGAGAATTCAAGTGAGGATTCCCTAGAGTATACAGATGTGCTGGATTTTGATGATGCGGATTATGACACAGATGATGGTGTTACCATTAGTGGAAAGGAATGCGATCTAGAGACTTGGATTAGTGATGAAGAGGTGGATCAAGTAATAGATGTTGAATAGCAAGATGATCCATACCATTTAGTTGATGAACCTGAACTGATTAGCGACATGTTTGTTGAAATTGATCAAGCATTGGATGAACTTGATGACGTAGTTGCGGTGAAGAAATAATGTTGAGATGTATGCTATTTTCTTTGAACCAATTAGTTTCGAGCAGATGGTTCCACTTGAGGTCGTTCTTTGAAGAAATGTTTGCATGGGGTTGTGAGGATGTTGATGGACATGAGGATTTATCTCATCCATTGATGGAGATGTGATTACGAGATAAAGAGGTTGCTAAATAGGAGATGAGCGGATGAAGTGCTTGCAAAAATGGAGTTGGGCAAGATGGAGTGGTTGCGAGATTTAAAAGTTTGAAGTCCAAGGAAGATCAATCAAGAGGAGAAGGCGATGGTCGACAAGAAAACTAAGGATCATGTTGAATAATGCTTATGCTTTTATGTTTAATTCAATAAACCGTTATACTTCTGCTATGGTGTTGTAGTGGAAGATTATAACAATATCTAGTTGTTCTAAAGTTTATCTACTGGTTGTGTAATAATTTACTACGATAAATGCTTGCATAACCTTTTCTCTAATCTAATAGAAGCTAACAAATTAGGCGATTTTTGGTACTTTTGTGCATGTACATTCATTTGCAAAAGTCAAACATGATAGTCAATTTTGGGTAATTAATGCCAAAAGATAACAAGTAACCAAAAGATCAGTTAAATTTACATCCTTACAGTTAACGATTAACCAAAAGATAGGGTACATTAAACAATGCAATCAAAAGACATACATTAAGCTAAAACATTACATTAACTGCCAAAAAAAGGCCAAACACCATCCTCAAACCGAGCAAAACCCAAAAGCGACATAAACCCATTTTCTTCAAGCGGAACCATCACATTTCCTGCAGCATCCACCAACTCTGGTAGAAGAAGTGGTAACATAACTCAAGTGGTGGGTTGATGAGTTTTGTCTTTAGTGTTTTTACGAGTACCACCCCAATAGTTATGGATGCAAACATGAGAATTTACTTTGCAAATTTAGCCATTGATGTCATGTCGCATTGATATCGCAAATTGTTTGGCGACAATTTAATGTGATCTTCAACTCGATGACGAGGTGACGACGAGAAAAATAACAAAAGTTATGGTGTTTAAAAAAAAAAAAAAAAAAAAATTAATGTCTCTTTTGCAACAAAATTTGTCTCGTTGTGATCCTTGTATTTTGGCTACTTTAGAGACCAATAAATAAGTGCATTTGGTGAAAAATAGTAGCTTATGATGTTATAAGATTATTTTGCTGCATAAGATCTATAATAAGGCTTGTCGGCCAAACAAAGCCTATATTTTGAAGAAGCAAAATATCGGGAAAAAATAACAAGCTTAAACTTTTATAAGCTCTTATTAAGTTGTACGTCATATCACATTTATCTCGACAGACGCCACATCCAAAAAAAAAACCTCAGGCATCCTAGCACTGCCACTCGCATGGCAGATCGCAATTAAGGTCAGGCCCTATAAATTTCAAAGCTGAAAACAGTTGAACCGAGAACAGACAGGTAAGAAAAGCAACACAGGCATATTATGAAAATAAAAACTTGGGAGAACTGAAGACACCAACTTTGACTTGAAAAATTCAACCACTAGTCTGAGAAAAACCTAAACAAAGAGCATTTGAATAAAAATTATCATGCTGCTCAGCTTTAGAACCAATATCAACATGACCAAAATAGTCCATCAAGAAAATACATTGATACAGTTTAATTATCAGATAACTAGTAGGATACGAGTAAGATCCATACGGGGTACTGCACAGTATGAGACCCTTCTTATCACTTAACATCTAAGACTAAAACCATTATTTCACAATTTGTAAAAGAAACACTGTACATATAGGATGAACTGGGCTCACAACAAACCTCAGAGTTGGTCACCCACAGGGTCACAAACGGTAGAAATCAATTGCGCCCCAGCCTAACCAAATGCTGCTGATGTTTTGCAGCCGCAGCCTTGTCTGCAGCTTCACGTTTTAGGGCCCTCTTGGCTCGACGACCCACTGCAGCTGTGTCTTTAGCTGCAGACGACTCTTTCTTTTTGGGTTCGCGTGAAGAAGAACCAGCACCAGAGTCCTGGAATTGAGGTTGTTGATGGACAGGTCTTGCCTCTTGCTTTCCAGCCCTCACAAACCCATTATTACCCCATCTCCGGTTGCCGATACGGATGTTAATATTTGATGAGCGTCCCAGATACACCTCATCCAGATCTTCATCATCCTCTTCTTCATCATACCCGTAAGGATAAGAGTCTTCTTGCGCATGATCATCCACCACTTCATGGTTCTCCACGCAAAGGATGAAACCATGAAGCTCTCAAGAGGAGGCAAACGCTCTCCTCAAACATATAGTCATGAATGCTGTTAATAGCACAACAAATATTAGGATTCATATTGAAAGACAAAACACTTGTCTTCTACCTTATCTTTTAAGGGTGGCAAAACAGATGGGTGTGGTGGATTGAGTTAAGGGTTATAAGACATTATAATGCAAGTCCAAATATGTTACAAAACTTTCATATCACTGATATATGTGCCAAAGATGAATACACAAACAATATTATTATGACAATAATCTAAAGCTTAATAGGCATCTAAAAAGTCATATGCATCACAAATCATCTAAAAAGTCATATGCATCACAAATAGACTTTAGACCCATCTGAAGTATTAAAAAAAGAAACAACTAGGTCCCTTCCTACGTGAAAGGATCAATATAACACCTCTATTACCTTCTTGTCTTACATCTTTACACCATTTTTCATGTTCATAACTGGTCGTTCACCACTGAATAAAGAAAGTACAATAAACTACGACTGTAGTCAAACAACACTACCCCAAAACAATATAAAAGGAAACTGGAAAACATGCAGATGACACTCTTTTCTTGTGAGTATCCTAGTTGAGTTATAAAAAAAATGAACTCTGAAATAACAAGGATGCTGCAAATACTAAATGCAGTAACTTTTAACATTATTGCTTGGAATAAGAAAACACCAAAACAACGAAAAAGAAAGCAGATTAAACCCTCAAAAGCTCGAACCGGAGTTGCTCATGATCCTCACAAAAGAGCTAATCTTTAGAAGCAATTGACATTAAGATACAAAAGATAGTCCTATGTTTTGATCAGAAAAGATTAACCAACTTTTCCCAAGAGCAAAAAGCAGATTTTGCCTTCAATAGATGGCGAAGCCATCCCCGGTTCGTATTAAGTGTCGCAGATTTGATGACTATTAACACTAGCATAGAAAACAGATGACTGTCAACAGTAGCTCTGTACCTGCCATCAAGAGAACGATGAATATTGAGGAACTCAAACGGATGCTTGCATTTCGGGCAGGTTGGTTCCTTCTTATATGTGGCCCATCGGAGGATGCAAAACACGCTACACAAAAAGAGATATAGGTTAATTTAACAGTGAACTACAATTAAGAGAAATAAGTGCATCCATAGAAAATTAAGTACTCTCAATTACATCCGTCAAAACCATGAGCCAAATTGCTATAAGAACGCATCTAAAAAATAAGAATATTTCATTGGTAACAGCCACTGTCATGAATACTAAATATTTTTCTAAACATACAATCTTTGACTCATAATCTAAGAGTTGCACGGTCTTTCAGCGAAAACAGTCAGATGTATGTGTTGCTGTTGCGAAGTTGTTTTAGTGACGTCAAGTGAATAAATCATTGTTAAAGTCACGTGAACTCCTCTATAATGACTACAATACCCGTCGCAAACATCTAAGCACATAAGAAAACGCCAATAAATGCGGTAGATATATATAGGTCATTATAAAATATGGAAGGACAAGAGAAAATAATGACGTCAAGCAGTGATGCAATGAGATGCATACAAAGATAAATGTCGTAAATCATTGTTGAAGTCATGCAAATTTCAGACAATACCCGTTACGGACATCTATTTTGTAATGTCAAATTGATCTTTTTGTTTTAATGGTTCAAGATTTTTCTACTGTATTTTTGTGACGTAACCTTAGAAAGACTTGGATATATATGTGCTATTTAATAATAATATAATTTCTTTTTATGATGTTTATGAAAAGATGGAAATCTAATAATGGTAATCACACCAACCCACGGTAACCTCCTTTTCGGGTACCTACCTAGTACGGGTCGGTTCCAGGAAATGAAATGAGCTACCCACCCCGTAAAGAAAGACGTATAGTTTTAAGTTTTAACTACACAAACCAAACAGCCCTGTGAACATTTGTAGTATTCATCTCTTCTCCAATGTTCAACACGCTGTAAGGTAATGTAATAAACTAAACCTTACAGCAAAATTATAAATAAAGATGAGAAACTTGTTGGAAACCATAATAAGTAGTTTGACGTTTGTGTTCTACTACTCCAACAAATATCATAAGCTTCCCTTGACACCAGGACGAGTGAAAGGAAGTATTACTTTTTTTCTTTTCTTATTAAAGATGACCTTTTTACTATCTAAATACGCACATAAATATTAAATCAACCCCATACCCAGCTCCTGGCGAGATAAAGTTGTGGAAATATAAAGACAACAAAATACTGGCATTTTAAGGTAAACCCGATGCGAATATTCTTTAACAGTGATTTATGACATTGAAGTAGCAGCATAAGTTAGTGTTTTGGCCTAGTTAACAGTTGATTTAAGATTTGACTTGAACATGATCTGACAATTACACATAAATATAAAGACAGAAATAGATTAAGGATAAATAAAAAAAAGAGACAAACCAGTAAGCATGTTCGCAGCCTTTAACAAGGGCAGTTTCCTCTAAAACAATTTTATTCAAACAAATTGCACAAATCCCATCATGCTGATAATCATTTCCCTCCTGCAAAACCAAACCATTTTATAAATTAAAAAAAAAAAAAAAAAAAAAAAAAAAAAAGTAACAATACCTTGACATGGATTGACAGATCTTGGAAACAGTTGATGGGTTGTTGCTGACCATCGATCTGAATATTAATGGGTGCATCCATGATACAAGAAGAAGAAATAAGATTGGATTTTTATTTGGGTTAGATTAAAACAAGAACAATAAATGAATAAATAAATAATAAAAACTAAGATTCTTGAAGGATTATTCTGATTCCGATGATGAGAGAGAGAGAGAGAGAGATGGGGGCGAAGTGCCCTCACAGAATAAGGTTAGGAGGAGGATGTGGATGTCATAACACAAACTTATGTGTATCCTCCTCTTTCTTCTTCTTGGACCGACTCACGTAATCTACACATTTCCTTTTTTATTAAATAGTATGGGAAAACATTTTGGTAGAAATAAGAAAGAACATCGTTAGGCAAATCTCGTAGTTTAATCGGATCGAAACAGCGTAAGAATAAGTATATGTTTGGTATGAAATATGCTATAATATAGGGAGGAGGAGATAGTCATATCGGATTATGAGAGAGTGTCTGGTTTATACGAGTGAGCGACTCTTTATCTATTTGCCTTGGCTTCACGACACGAGCATTGTAGATATGAGGTTGTCGTCTAGGCGCGGCCAGTAAATTATTGTTGAAAGCGTTGCCTTTGGGTATTATCTTGTCTCGACGTCGCGGTGGCGGTTGTGGACCACTCTGCTCCATCTACTGCACTATCTATATATCGGTTATGCGCATGCGGCCAAGTAGTCTTAGCTCATATGCCATTGCCTCGAACCTAGAAGACCTTCGTTACACACCGGCTACTGCAGTACTGGTTCAAGCGTATCTTTATTACTTCACTATCCTTTCTTCCTACCGATGGTTTAAGTGTGATTATATCCTCTAACTATCCAGGAGGACTATATCTCATCATGTCCTCTCGGTCTAGTATTAACATATTATCAAAGAGTTTATACTAAACTTCGAGAATTTTAAGAGTTATTATGAGAATTCAACTCATTCGGGCCTCTCGTCCGAAGGTTAAAATATGATTCTATGTGGTTGTACCTTTTCATTTTCCCGCCTAAAAGGCTAGTGGAAGGGGAAAAGATATTATTTTTGCCTTTTGGATGACATGGTCCTTTTTGGCCAAATATTACGAATAGCGTGTTTGGGTCACAACATATACACGTCATGGACTTGTCAGATCTACGTCATGACCATCATGTCGCTGACTCCTTTTACCCCATAATACTCTCTTATTTTACTTCATTTGTGTTTTTACTTCACTGGTGCATACATCATTCCTATATCTGCGTGAGAGTTTGGTTTGTCTCCTTCGGCTGCTGTCTAATCCTTAAGGTATCAATACTTCTTTCTTGTCCTCTTTATAATGGCCAAATTAGATATGAATAGGTTTGAATCCACATTGACACAAATCGAGCTAGATACCATTGTTACCACGTCTGGTATCCCTACAAATCTTCACCATTGGTTGCCTGCTATAGGTGTTAAGATGATAACCTTCTTAAGGACGCCATAGGGATTTATCATCGGATATTTGATTACTCCGGAGTTAGGATTCCTTTTTCTACTTTCCTCTTAGCAGTCTAGCAGCATTTCAGGGTGAATTTTTCTTAGCTAGTATGTGAAAAACTAGAAGGGGGTTGAATAGTTTTTATCGTTTAAAAGTTCGTTTTAAGAAACTATAGATTCGTTTGCTTGATGTGAAATCAACACGCACGAAAAAGTAAGTAAATGTGATAAGGATTTAAAACGTACACTTTTAAGAGGTTATTTAAGCCCTTAATTGCCCACTTTTATATCCGTTACTGCTTAATTTCGTTCCTTTTCACTTTTTAGGTCTCTTGGAACCAAAATGCTGGAATGATGCATATTTGGACGAAAAGGGTGAATATATGAAGAAATTGGCTAAATCAAGATCGAAGACACTAAAGTTCTTTGGAATTGCACTGACGACGTCCCAATCAAAGCTTATCGTCCCTTATACTAATTAAAATCTCGATGGCTCGGTAGACTTTTGCTAAAATACACTGACGGTCGAGCTTTGAAGAAGGAAGGCGTCGCGAAGACTTTTCATCCCAGACGGCCTAGATCCATAATCGAGCGCAGTCGCTCTTTGAGCTTGAGCAGCGTTACAACTACAACGTGGCCGTCGACTATTAATTAGCCAAGGCGAAATCCTAATGACGATCTCGATCGGCATCCACCTATAAGGTGGCCGTCGCATAAGTGTAAAATTATATATAGAAATCAAATTTTCGAATTTTAAGAGGTAGACTTGTGGAGTAAAAACCTAAGCGTTTGTAGTCCGACTTGGACAATATCTTAGGGTTCTCAAACCCTATTTTACATCAAGATAAGTGTTTTACTTCATTGATTTCATTATGTATTCGATTGAATGTGTGTATGCTTGCATGTTTAACATGTCCGGCTAAATTTCTTGTGTGTTTGCTTAGATCTATGGAACATAGTTGTTAATTATTGATTGGTTGTCTCTTATCTTAATTGTAAATGGCTTAGGAGTGCACTAGGTGTTGTTCCCGTTTCACAATCGTATAAAACAGTTAAAGCAATAAACAAACAGATTGTGAACAATGACTGAAACTGTGCAAGTAAAAACACACTGAATAATTTTCAACTTAATATTCTTTATTAGAAACAAATCAACAAGAATACATTACCCAAGTACTTGCGGAATAGTACATGGGATTGAAATGACAAAGTATAGTATCTCTCACTAAGCTCGGGGCTAAGTGCGAGCACAACTACAAAGGAACCACCGAGCTATCTCGGGGACAAAGTTGTATTTTGAGGGTGGAAGATGGCTTGTGTGTGTTTTACAATTAATTCACAAGCTTAAAAATCTTCACTCCAACTCTTATATTATTTATACAAGTAGGGTTTTAACTCTATCCCAGAGGACAAGCTGACGGGTTATAGAAGACAAAATCTTGATGTATTTGTCTCTATTACAAAGGCTATATTGGGTAAGTGACAAGGTCGCTTTCTTCATCGGTGATGACTTTGAGCACGATAGTTAACGATTAAGGAAAGTTTGACTTTGGTTGATAAGGACTTCGTCTTATCATTCAAACTTATCCCGCCTTGTCTGCTCATTCTTGATCTTCATAGCCTTGATCTCCGGTCTTTAGTTTTTCTTCATTGTTAGTAGTTGGTGAGGAGTTTTGGGATTTGGTGAGTTGTTGTCATCACTCCTTGAATCCACCATCTTCTTCTTGACTCGGTCTTCACCCCTTAAGTTACGCCTTCTTGGTGGAGAGACTTCTTCTTTGTCTCTTCTTGAGTATCACGAAGACGACTCACTAAGAGACTATCGCTCGATGACTTGTTAATGCTTAAAGGATTAAACACTTAGGGTATTTTCTATTCAAATCCTAGATTTAAGAGGTTTGGGTATTCTTGAACCCAACGGTCTCCCCTATTTTGATATAAAAATAGCCTAAGTGTTTGATCAGTGTAAGTGAGCAAATGGCTTCTTCTTACACTTAATGTACTAATGAACATAATAAGGAACACTAAATATTTCAACAAAACATACATCATTTATTGATCAAATTACATAGTTCCTATCACTAGTACAAAATATTTAAACATGTGATATCACTCAAAATGGATTCCCAGTGCTTCTAGCTTGACCTTCTTCTTGAGGAGTGTTTCTTTGTCAGGGTGCTCTCTTATCTTAGCATTCAGGTCAATGCAGAACCTGATATTTTCTGGAGTTTGGATTTGAGAGGCCACTGGTAGATAGCTTGCTATTGTGGACACTCCTGCAAGATCAATGTCACTCCACCTCTGGAATGCTGGGTTTCCATAGACATCAATAAAGAAGAGACCTCTTTCAGGCTCTTCTATACAAAGACAATTCACAAACTTTACACCTTCGAGCAACTCCTGATTGCGAGTCCGGAACAGTACTTTGATTTGAGTTTCAGATTCAACCCTTTTTCTTTTACCATGGGTTGGCTTAGACTGAGATCCTTGAGGCTATGATTAGTCTTGGTGAATCCCAAGTTGTGTTGGTGCTTCATTCGATCTTTCATACCGTTTGCTTAGGGATTTCATCATCTCTTTGACCCATTGCATTACGCTTCTTTGCTATGATAGGGCCAAGCTCATCAAGTTCGGTGATCCCAAAGTCGGTGAACTTTATGGTATCATGAACCAAAATGCCTTTTATCATCCCCCCAGACATTCATTGCGGTGGTTTGGACTTGGGGATGATTTTTACATTGTGATCTTCTCGGGTAGCCTTACCTTGTCATTGACCAATTGTAGTGGTCGGTCCTTTCTGCTGATGGTATGCGGACCTTCTGTACTTTTCATCAAGTTTCTTTCTCATGGCGACCATTTGAGCGGTGAGCATCTTTGAACTATTGGCTGCCTAACCGCTTTCAAGCTTTTTGGATCGATTCCAAGCTTTTCGACTTCTTGAGCCTACTTGTACGATGCTTCTTTGCTTTTCTTTCTTCCTCGGCCGGTTTCTTTCGTTTGTCTTCCTTTTCAAGGAAGGTTTATATTAATAGATGGCAGTGCTTGTGTGTTTGCCGATGACATAGGGAACCTTTATCTTGGCGGATGAAGAGGATGCTACCGGTGGAGGTGTTGTTGTGATGATAGGTGGTGTTGTTACTCTGTCATTGTTGATGTTGTTGATGATGGTGGGGTGATGAAAATGGTGTCGTCGATATTGGTTGGTGGCTCCCCTCGGTGTGAGGAGTCCTTGATGGCTCTCTCCCCATAATTATTGTTGCAACATCATTGAGAGCAAGAGTTGCTTGGGATACTAAGGGAGTTGGGCCGCTTGACCTTTGAAGGATTGATATATCTCGTGATCATGGCCTTGATGTCGGTTGTATCTTGTTGAAGACTTGTGACCTTTCAAAGCAAGATTGGCTCGAGATAATTCAGGCGGTCATTCTAGGCCCAGATTCCAAGCCATTGAAGGCGATGCCTTAGCGGATCGATAACTTGAGCATCAAAGAACCCGATGTTGATTGAAGAGGCGAATTGAGGGTGAAGACCACGAACATTTGCGAGTGAAGCATGTTGATCAGTTCAGTGAGGTTGGAGGAATTCTTCATGTAAGCCTCAGTAGCCTCCAACACTTTGGAGTTAAGTGTTGAGTCTTCTTTAACAGAATCCCTGATTTCATCCAATTTGGTGTGAGACTCCTGAAAGTACTTGAGAAATTTAACCAGGTTTTCATCTAGTCTGTGCAGATGTTGATACATTAGATCCCTATGCTCATCAGTGTTGGCATTGAAGTTAAGCACTTCAGATTTTAGATCAGCATAAGCGGAAGGCTGCTTCAGCGTCTTGATCCCAGAGAGTATCAGTAACACCAGAATATAACTTCCTTGAAGCCTTTGTAATCCATATGACTAGGCGTCTTTCGATCGGAGGAAGAATGTTGTCAAACTTTTGAATTCCTCGGGGCGGGATGAAGTATAGAATCGAGTCATTTTCATCGGGTTGAGCGGTGACTCTTTAGTCTCTTGTGGATCGGTGATGCTCTTGTTCTTGAGTTTGAACATCGGTCCATTTCTTCTCTGTTGAAAGTATTTCTTCCTCACTGTCGACAAGCTCTTCATCGAGAATAATAAATCGGTGACCTCGGCAATAGTTAACAAGCCGGTGGTGGTGATGGGTTCCATATCGGTGGTGGTATTTGTCCTACGAGTCTTTGTCCCTTGTGCTCCTTGACATTGGTGGGTGATTCAGTGCTATCCACAAGCGGTGGCGGTGAGATCCCTATCGATGGTGGCGGTGAGATCCCTATCCAGTGGGTTGTCGTTTCCCCACGAGTCTTTGGGATCATTCGTTTTGCCCTCGGACAAAAGTTGTGATTGGTGAATGTCCTCCTTGGGCATGTGGAAAGCGCGCCCCCACCGGCGGGTTGTTTGTTTCCTACGGATCTTAGGGAGTAGTAGTTGGGACCAAGGAGCGGCTGTGATGTATCGGTGTCCTCGTTGTCACCGGGTGGATGATGTTTGGTCTCCTTTGGGTGGCATATCGATCTTGGGCTTTCTTTGCCTTTTAGGTTGTGTTCTGAAGCCTCGGGGCCACGAGACTTGGGTTTAGTTTTAGTCGATCGAGACTTCCCCTACATTTTTGGGAGCGGGGTTTGGAGACATCGAGTCCTTTGGTTATTCTGACAACCATATGGGCGTCGATTCGATTTGGTGACTTGGGATGGGTCTTTTGAAAATTTGATTGACTTAGGATACCGGTAAAGCAAAGTATTTGTATTCACAGGGATAATTGCAACCGGTAACACTTGTAAAGCTCATGAGACAAACCTAGGGTACAAAAGCGTATTTCGTCCTAGTTTTTCTCGGTAGCTTGGTTACAAGATCACCGTAAATGATCTCCCTATCTCGTGACATTCCTTCTCATCAAGCAATAAGCCATCATCAGTGAATAGAGTTAACTTGTTCGGTGGATGAATAGTTCCATGAGAACACGAATCACAAATGTGAGCGGGATCTTCCAAGCCGGAAATGAGTTCTTGGTGAATGGGGTTTGTCCGAAAACTTTGGATCTAAAACAATTTGTTTTAACCCGTCCTTAGCGTGGAAGGTTCAAGATAAGCAACATAGTTACCGGTATTATAGTCGAAGCCCTGTTGATGTACAAAATGTTTTATAGTCCGGGGTGTTGACTTTCCCCGTTAAAAATGAACTTGATGAGATACTCTACAGGTGGTCTTAGGTCATCTCATCGATGAGGTGTGTACGGTCATAGGTGCAAATGTTGCCCAAAAATCCACGAGGAGGTTTTAGTACAGTATAGAAGGGGCCGAGTAAAGGCTGTTTTAGTGGGCGGTTAAATAAGAATTTCATGATACCCTTATAATTTGGGACATCGGGTATTGAAATTTCCTATAACATTATTAGTTTTGAATTCCACATTTTCAAGATCGCTTTACCATTTGAGGTGCAAAATGAAGGCTTTGTGTTCTTGCCATTTCCATTGAAAGATTTTTAGGGTTTTGAAAATATTTGACAAGAACAATCAAAGCAGTTGAAAAACTTTTGAGTTTAGTGAGGAAAAATCTTTTGTAAATGGTTTCTGAGAGAAGATTTTTTGTTAAAACTGTCTGAAGATTTGAAGAACACACAAGTTTTTCTGGGTTTGAGAAAGTATTTTGACAGCTTTTTGTTGCAAAAATAATTTGTTTGTGTTCTTGCCATTTCTATTGAAAGATTTTTAGGGTTTTTGAAAATATTTGACAAGAACAAACAGAAAGTTGAAAAACTTTTGAGTTTGGTGAGGAAAAATCTTTTGTAAATGGTTTACAGAGAAGATTTTTTTGTTAAAACTGGTGAAGATTTGAAGAACACACAAGTTTTTCTGGGTTTGAGAAAGTATTTTGACAGGGTTTTGTTGCAAAAATAATTTGTGTGTTTTTGATGTTTTTAGGGGGGATATTTATAGAGTGGTGAGAGGGGTAAATTTTGCATAAATGAGGATCTGTAAAGTTGGTTTTTGAAAATGTTTCATTTACCTCACTTAATGCCACCACTCCACTACCCGCAGTAATTTCCAGGTTTTCAAGGGAACATTTCAGTGCACAGTAAAAGTGCATTTTGTAGTATTAAAATATCCTTATGATATTTCTTGTGAGAGGAGGCATTTAATGCCAAGTGGGATGAAGTAAGGTTTGAGGGACCATTGACTTGAGTGACAGAAGGATAAAGAGACATATATTCATATATTAAATTGGTATGTTTACCAACCTAGGACATTTAAGTAACTAATACTTGGTACATTTAGTTACTCATTCAATGCTCAATATCCAAGGTCAGGGTCCCTGAATGAGTCTTACTCATTCAGTGAGAAGGTTGTATTTGGGGTGTTGTTTAGGGATCATGGACCATTTCGGAGAGAACTCATGAGATTGGAATTGATTTTAGGTTCTTGACTTTCGATGTCAAGCATTCCCAATTCACTTTCGGTCTCTGAAGGTATGTTCATCTAAGGGTTTGGTGAAGATATCGTGAGTTGTTATTCGATGGGGATGAAATGAAGTTCTATGTCTCCTTTCATTATGTGGTCCACGATGAAATGATATCGATATCGGTGTGTTTGATTCTTTGGTGAAGGGCGAGTTGTTGGAGATTGCAATAGCACTAGTGTTATCGAGAAGATGGGTACCATTTTGTAATGGATGTCATAGTCGATGAGTTGACTTTTCATCCATAATACATTAGCACAACATCTGCGTGACCGCATACTCGCCACGGTGAAGACATAGCCACCGATTGTTGCTTTTAGCACTCCGACAAACCGACTTTCCTCCAAAATTGACAGGACTCGAGGTACTTTTACATCCATGTTGCACCTGCATAATCAGTCGAATACCTTTGAGGTCAAACCACGAACACTTTGGATAGTAAAGTCCAAGGCTTGGAGTTCCCTTAAGGTATCTGAGGATTCTTTTGGTTGCAGTGAGATGAGATTCTTTGGGATTGGACTGATATCTTGCTATTAGACGGACTAAGAATTGTATGTCTGGTCTGGAAGCAGTTAGATACATCAGTGAACCTAAAATCCCCCTGAAATGAGTTTGATTGACTGATTTGCCAGTGAGATCAGGTCCAAGGTTGTTAGGAGGGACCACCTCAGTCACATTTGAACCTAAAATTATGTTATTCAGTTTATTGTAAAGTGCGATGTTATAAGCACTATGTTATGAGCTTAATATAGATTTAGTATCGAGGAGGCCACCTCGGTCACATTTGAAAATTGGATTTGGTAATTGCGCCAACAGTTGGAGAAAAAGTAGTGTGCCCATCATGACGTCCTCTAATGACACATCTACCTAGTATATCATGATCCGGTTTCTTAACTTCGAAGCTTAAACTTTGGGCGGACGGTAAGTGGTGATGACTTGGTTATAGATTTAGACTATTTGCTTGATTTTTATTTTACACCATTTATATATCCCATGTCTTATCCTACCCTTTAGTCATGAAGCGTGTCTAGGTGATGCAACGAGCAATCTTTGGTGCCTTGACCATGGATTTGGTCATGTATCATTGATTTTTTCCACTTCGCCGTGACATGTTAGTAATGACAAATCACCCTTAACCCTTGTCGTGTCTACCCATATTGCCTTCGAGAATTATTTTGTCCTTAACTCTAGTGGTGGAGATTTGTGTAACCGAGCTTATGATAGAATACATGCTATGAGTGTGCGATTGGTGATCACCCGAAATTGACACTTAGAATAGTTGAGAGATTTGATTGTTTCGTTCCCATTTAGTGAGGTGTTTGGCTTTGTTTTATTCTAGCACAAGGTATTTGTAAAGATATATTTTCCAGCAATGGGAGATATCTTTTAGGAATCTATCTAATAAGGTCTACTTGAGGGCAAGTAGAGTTCAAGTGGGGGATATTTGATAACATCAAATAATCACGAATATTAAGTGTCAATTTCCCCGATAATGCTTGTAATTTATATCATTTATATGGATTCGCTTGTTTTCCATTATATTTCACTTCGGGTAAACTACGAGCATTGGAGCTAAAGAGACGCGGTTGGAGAGTTTGTTGAAGATTTATCATAGTATGCTCACTTTGAAGAAGTTACGGCGTAACTCTCTCTCACGATACGCCATAACTAAAGCGTGGCTCGGAAAACCAACAAGTGAAGATTCTTTGCGTAACTCTATCAAGATTACAATTCTGACGTAACCATATTAGGTCGAATGAGGTTCGTGTCGCTACTAATTACGCCGTAACTCATGCATCAACTACGGCGTCACCAAGATTTATTGAAGATCTGGCGTAACTCCTTCCCGAGGTTCGCCGTAACCGACATTATTAGTGCAAAATTACGAAGAATTGTATGTTACGGCGTAACTCTTTTAATAATTCTACCAGTAACGGATCCAACCTATAAATACCTCACGATTTCTAGCATTTCAAATCATCCCATTTCACACACAACAATCGAGAGAACGAGAAGAATTCAAAGGCGGATCTAGAGGAGCATCGGAGCTATCTCAAGGAGAAATCACTCCACTACGATAAGCATTAGCTTTTTATATTTTCTTTACTTTCGATTCATGTATTTAGTAACATTAAACATTGAATTGATTTGTATGGTTAATATGGCTAAGCACCTCTTGGTCTTGGCCTAGTTATGATTCCTTAAATGTTTTGTTTTCGTTTACTTTACTTCGTATAATTATTTCTAAGTGTATGCATGCATAGTTTATTGGTAGCTACCCTTATTTGAGGTAGTTTTGAATGGCGGTAGAGGCTAGTTGCTTAGGAGATATGACCAACCGACCCTAAGTGAGTAGGCGAGATGGGAAGGTTAAGATATGACCAATGACGACCCTTTCTACTTGTGCGATTTGACCAACCGATCACCTACCGTTTGGATGAACTTAAAGTAGGGGTGAGTGTTTAAGATGCTAGCGCCGGGCTCTCACTATTATAAATCTAGCATGTGGCAGAACTTAATGACTTGGCTTAGGGACCAAGAACAAGCTGGACTTATGAGGGACACTGACTTCTAGTGGTACCCTGGCGATAGGTTAGGACTAACAGACCAAATGTCATCCTCTCGACTTTGACCCCTGAAGTAATTGGAAGTAATTAGGCGTAAACATTACTAGTTAGGTTGGGTACCTAGGTTAGCACCACTCTCATTGATCACATCCTTTGCCTTTATTTGCTTTAATTAGTTAATTACTTATCGAAATCATATTAAAATATGTGACACCTAGACTTAGTATAAATCCACACACATAGCTCTTGGGACGACCTCGGTTTTACCGAATACTACACTACACACACGGCACATTGCCCGTTAGTGCATTAGGGTAGACCATAGGTATAACGAGACTTATAAATATTAAAACACAGTGCTCAGAAACCCGTGATCAAAAGCCCAAACAAATCCAGTCAATGTGTATCAGATCTCTTCCCTTTTCTTGCATTTCTCAGTATGAAGCAGTCTACGATTAGATACAGCATCTCTAAGTTGCGAATAAGTATGATCCCAAATATACGACTCCCATGGAAAAATATTCCAACAATCTGCTAAACGCTCAACCAACTTCAACTTATGGTCACTAACATTGTGTGACAATCGGTGGCCCAAGAATCCTTTATCTAACAACACCAAAAGACATATCTTAACTGCATCATCGTCTTCCAAAACAATTGAACGATCTTTCATCTTATTAAAAATATCCATAACATCATTTACTTTAACCGAAATGTTTTCTGGAATATCAGGGAACATCCTTTTCCTTAATGGATTTTTCGTCATGTCCTTAACCCACTCATTCATATACATATTGCGACCAAAACGTAAAGCTGTAACTAAACAAAACTCTTGGCATCTAAAGCGAATCCGTTTACCTAATATATTGAATGAGAGCTCGTTTGCTACACTTTCAACCTCACAAGCAAGTATCGTATGAATCAAAAGTTGCATCACCATAATTAGTTTTGAACTTTTCCAGGATCCATTAGTTAAAGTGTCGGTCACCTCAAGTATATGTATTCATTAGAAAGCTCGTAGTCGTAGTCAAGTTATGTTAATAAGTAGTTAGTTATGTAACACCGTGGAGGAAGGACGGGTCTTTACCCACTGAATGCACGATCCACGGCCCGTAGGAGGCGTGTCGTAAGAAACTATAAATACCTCTACCTCCCAGGTGGGGTTGGAGCTCAATACCATTTTTCTTTGTTTCATCAAGTTCCCAACTCTCTACTTTCTCTCTAAAACTTCACCCATACGCCTACTTATTTTATGATATGATGTGTTTGTGAAATCCAATATGTTACAAATGGTATCAAGAGCCATGGTTTGATCATTCATCTTACATGTTCTTGGATTTCTAGTGGTTTTATGGTTTTGGGTTTGAAAGAGTTTAGAGTTATTTGCATCCTTTGGATCATCTCTAGTGTTAAAGTTTGGATTTTGATTGTACTTTTGTGTTTAGAATCATTATAAGTGTTTAGGTTTTGATTTGGAAGGCTTGAATCACTGTGGTTGGATTTAAAAGTGGTGTTTTTTTGAATATTGGTACAAAGCGAGTTGAGTCTCGTTGAGATTTTCTTGCTTGCGAGTTGTCTTGTTCTGTGAAGCGAGTTGTCAGATAAGCGGGTTGTACTTTAAGCGAGTTGTCGTTTAAGCGAGTTGCTTTGGAAGCGAGTTATCAGCTTATGCGAGTTTTCATTTAAGCGAGTTGTATCTTAAGCAAGTTGTCGTTTAAGCGAGTTGCCTTGGAAGCGAGTTGTCAGCTTATGTGAGTTGTCATTTAAGCGAGTTGTGCCCTAAGCGAGTTGTTGTAGAAGCGTGTTGGGTTTTATGCGACTTGACTATTAAGCGAGTTGTCTCTTTATGCGATTTGTGTTCCATGCGACTTGTCTATTAAGCAAGTTGTCTTCAAAGCGAGTTGATCAGAGTGCGAGTTAACTTGGGTGCGACTTGTCAAGTATACTACTTGTCTATTGAGACTTGTCATTTCCTCGTGTTACATTTTACGGTTTTTCTTTTGATTTAGTAAAATCCCGTGAAAGAATCTATTTCCCGGTTTAATCAAAGAGTTATAAAATCCGTATAACTGTAATCATGTCTACCAACGCGCCTCTGATCATCTCTTACATTCTTGAGGGCGTTCAATTGCGGATCGATACTAAATCCACCCATGTTATGCAGGCGATTATGACTCATGGGCTCAACAAATCAGTTATCGATTGGGTAAGGAAAATGGGGTTAACATTCTCGGATCAATTGATGAAGGACCGTACCAAGTTGAGACTACGAGAGACATACTTGAAGCGCTCACCGATGGCTCGGTGACATTAGGATTGGATAGACCAAATACATATGATGAACTTATCGATAAGGAGAAAAGAGATATGATGTCGATATTAGGGCCTCAAACATTGTAGTTCGGGGTCTACCAAAGGACATCTACAAGTTAATCAATCACAACTTTGAAGCGAAAGCGGTTTGGGACAATGTCAAGATGCTTCTCTCGTTCAAAATTAACTAAAGAAGACATGAGAGTCTCAACTGTATGATGACTTTGAGAACTTTAAGATGAACCCAGAGGAAAATGTCACTGAATACTACGTGAGGTTCCACAAGCTTGTGAATGACATGAGGAATATCAAAATGACTATGCCAAATATTCATCTCAATTCAAAGTTTGTGAACAACATGAATCCCGAATGGCACAAATTTGTCACTTCATTCAAGCTAACCAAAGGTTTGAGGCACACTAACTATGAGCAATTGTAATGGTAATCACAAACTCATTCCAGATCCAGGGTATAAGCCTCCATGTTCAGAAACATTCATGGAAAATCTCGTTAATCAACCTCTCTTATGGTTAGGCAAAATCACGATCTCACTCCACACACCAACAATAACCTCATACTTGACATCAATCCCCACAATCAAGCTATCGTTAGAGATGGAAAGGTAGTGGTGCGAGTGTGCAAGGAAGATGAATGAGCAAGGAATGTTGGTCTTGGATATGGGAATGTTGGTCTTGGATATGGGAATCTTTGGTCTTGGATATAGGAATGCGGTGGTGGTGGTGGATATATGGGTGTCGTAATCGTGGAAGGAACATGGCTCGTGGTCAAGTAAAACCTATTAGATGTTACAAGCGTGGTGGAGAAGGACACATTTCAAGAATTGCACTCTTCAAGCGTCCACAAAATGCACAGTACTTCAGAGACAGATGTTGCTTTCTGACTCTCAAGACAGTGGAGCTTTGTTAAATGAGGAAGAATTCCTATTCCTTGTAGAGGGAAATGCCAGAAATTATGATGCTGATGTGGATGACCAACCAGTGCAGGGTATGGGTCATAACAATCCCAACGCATTTCAAGTTGCAGACTGTGATGCATTTGATTCAGATGTTGATGATGAACCAACTGCCCAGACCATCTTCATGGCTAGTATCTCACCAATGGTTTCTACAAAGACTCCTTCACCACAAAAGGCCAGTCCTTCCAAGGAATCAATCATATCTGAGGTATTAAAACTATACGATGGTGTTGATGTGCAAAAGATACACGACAAAGTACAATCAACTGAGATTATTGAATAAGATATTGAAAATATGGGTAATATCAATGTTGTCCCATATGAGCAATATGTGAAACAAAATGAAAGTGAAATTGTACCAAGTAATGCATCTTCTGCAGTCAATGATGACTATATTTTTTATGAATTCACTGCATATGCCCCTGATGATTCTATTACATCTGAACTAAACGCCTATAAGGAACAAGTTGCTATATATGAACAACGCGCTAAGTTTGAATTGACTACCCTTGAGCAGGAGATGGATAACCAAATGCGTACAATTAAGAAAAAGTAACTTTAGGGAAGAAATGTTAAAACAAGAGTTGGATTCCTTACAAGAAAAGCTTAACAAAACTGTTAAATAGAAACAAGAACTTCAAGATAATGTGAAAGTTCATAAACAAGAATTCAATGCTAAGGAATCAAAACTTTTAAATGAATTTTCCAACCTAAAAACTTTGAAGAACAAACTTGAAAATAAATTGTACGTACAAGGGAACACCATTCAGACTGCTCACATGATCACCAAGCATAGAGTTCTAAGTGATAAGCATAGTGTCGCACTTGTAGATGAACCAAATCCTAATGCGTGTAGTAAGGCTAAAGCATCTCAAAAGGTATTCTATGATGGAAATGAGATTCTTAAGCCCGCATGAGAAACCAACTTGTCTTTGAGTGCTCTGAGGAAGATAGAAAATTAGAAGAAGTCTCTAGAAAAAAAATGGATGACAAACTTAATAGTCCCTTGTGCATAAGAGATAAAATCATCGTTAAAACACCAAATTATTCTAAGGATAACTGGATTGCCTTTAATAAGTTTAGACCTCAGACCCAGTTGACCCCTGAACAAATTTTTTGGAAAAAGGACATGGACAAACAAAAAGTTGATGATTTTATTGAAAAGAATTCCCCTTGTAGGAAATTGCCTCCAGCCACTGTGTATCCCCCAAATACACCAATGCATTTAGTGCCTAGGAATCTTCCCACTAATAGCAAGACCTTAATCAGCCTTTATGTAGTTTACCAACTATTTGTTGATTTTGAGAAAACGTGTAAAAAGAGAATCACATCCACTGGGATAACTGAAGGGGAAAGCGGCTTTGAACAAACTAAAGAATGCTATTTAACTGAGGTCATGCCTTTCTTTAAACAACTTAAAGAGCAATTTGAGAGTCTTCAAAAGGGAATGGACACAGAGATTAAAGAAATGAAAAAGATGTTTAATGATATGGAATTTGAGGTCAGTATGCATGAGCGTGAGCTTAAGAGTAATAAAATTGAGATAAAAATTTGCACATCATTAATGATAATTTGATCTCTCGATGTGTTGCTCAAGATGTGTTCTTCATGTTACAAATTATTCTATTATGCGTCTCAATTTCATGAATTGAATGTTGCATTAAAAGTCTCTCATGATCGTGTCATTGAGCTTGAAATCACAATTCAAAATTACATGATAAAATAGAACGAGGATGATCATGATAATTTGGTAAAACATTATTCTAAACTAGAAGTTGAACATTTTAATTTGCAACTAAAATATCAACATCTCAAAGAAAATGTTAAAACCTCAAACATCAAGACATCCTTGGATGTTCCTGAGTTTGATGCAGTTTTTGAATTAAACAAACGTGTCGAACATATTCGAGCTCATTGTAACATGATCAGAAAGTTGAAAACCCAAATTTCACAATTAAAGGGTGAAAAGAACAATGTGAATGGCTCCCAAATGCCTCTTCTTTTAGATTCTCAGTATTCTAAAAACTTTCATCTTCAAAACATCATTAATGTATTACAACAAGAAAATGAGAGTTTTCTAGAAGAAAATGAAAAGGTTAAACGACACTTCAAAGAGTTATATGATTCAATGAAAGTCACTCGTGACAAGAACAATGAAAAAATATCTTCTTTACAAAAGGAACTTGAGAATTTGAAGAGTCAGGTAAAAGGGAAAATGCCACTTGTCAGTAATGAGAATGTTGCATCAAAGGCATCTCATGATTCTAAGTATACCGTGTTGTAAAATATATTCCTCCTCATCTTAGAAATAACGAACTTGTGTTTCATGACTATTTCATCACCTTAAGGGTAGTCTAGAATGTCTCAGTGAGATTGTAGAAGAGGATCGCATAAATAAACCACTTGATAGTGAAATTAGGTATGCATGCTTATATGCCAAACGATCTCAGGAGCTTTTTAGAATGTTTAAGAGCAACATGCCCTAAATCCTTTTGTGAGAAAGATAAAGTTGTTATGCCTTGTTCTATGCCTAGTGCTAAGCATGCAACCCATGATATGCCTTGTTCTGTGCCGAAAGTCAAGCATGTGAGCTTTGATGTGCCTAAAAGTACTTCAGATCTCAGCACTTCTAGATCAGGAATGCAAAAAGTAGCACAACCAACTAATGTTCCTATAATTCCCTCTACAGGAGTAATCAGTGGTACAAAAGCGAGTGGGTCAAAGCTTCCAGGCAATACAAAGCAAGATAGGACCTCGCAACCTAAAAGTGATCAATGGAAGAAAGTAGAAGACCACCCTAGGAACATTAAGTTTGAATTGAATAAAACGAATCGTGTTGATTCTAGTATTAACTATAAGCGTACTGTAATTAATTCAAATTCTGCTACTATTTGCAAAACATGTAATGAATGCTTGATTTCTGGTATTAATCATGAATGTGTTGTGAATGAGATGAGTAATACTGAAAAATCTCCTGTTAAAATGGTTAACACTAGACAACAGGTTAAGAAGCTCAGAAGACCAAGGTGGAAGAGGGCTAGAAAATATTGGAAACCAACAGGAAGAAAATTTAGTAATGTAGGTTATCATTGGATACCTACTGGCCGTAAATTCAATCTTAATGAGTTGTGCCCTAAATTATCTAGATCAATGGCCATTAGAAAATGGATGCCTACGGGTAGAACTATACCTTTAAGAAGTGAGCATACTTTGAATAGATCTACTGTTACTACTAGCCCGACATCTACCTCTAATGATTTCATTGACTCTTTTCTGATGTGGATGTTCCAATCTCGTTTTCTAACCAAGTGGAACCCATTATCGTATGGGATCCAAACTATCCGATCATCCATACTTATGCATGTGTTCAAGCTGCGGTCGTTCAAATCGATTACGTGGTACACGGACTCAGTCGCTCCAAGCATATATTTGGAGATCGCCATGCTCATGAACTTCGTGAGTAAATTTATCGGGATTTATTAGATTTGGGAATGACCATTTTGGGGCAATTATGGGTTATGGAGATTATGTGGTTGGTGATAGTGTAATTTCCTGAATACTATGTTGAAGGTCTTGGTCATAATTTGTTTTCTCGTCGGTCGATTACGTGATTACGATTTAGAAGTGGCTTTTAGAAAACATACTTGTTTCGTTAGAGAACTTGATGGTGTGGAACTTTTAAGAGGAACACATGGTACAAACTTATACACCATCTCTATCGAAGATATGATGAAGTCTTCTCCAATCTGCTTGTTGTCAAAGGCTTCGTAAACAAAGTCATGGTTATGGCATCGTCGTCTCAATCACTTGAACTTCGGCACCATTAATGACCTTTCCATAAAGTACCTAGTAAGAGGCTTACCCAGATTAAAGTATGAAAAATATCATCTTTGTTCAGCATGCCAATTGGGAAAAAGCAAGAAATATGCCCACAAACCCAAACCCGCAAACTTAGTTATGGAAGTTCTTCATACTCTTCATATGGATCTGTGCGGACCCATGAGAGTGCAAGCGATAAATGGGAAGAAATATGTATTAGTCGTTGTTGATGACTACTCTCGATTTACATGGGTTAAGTTTTTGAGGACAAAGGATGAAACTCGGATGTCATCATCAAACTTATCAAAAGCATTCGCTGAGTTCGACTTAACAAGGCTGTTAGAATTATTCGAGCATGCATAATGGCACCGAGTTTGTTAACAAAGACCTAAGTCAATTTTATGAAAGCATTGAAATCGGTCATCAAAGAAGTGTTCCACGACGCCTCAACGAGCGGTGTAGTTGAAAGACTAAATCGGACCCTTGTAGAAGCTGCAAGAACAATGCTAATTTACTCAAAGGTTCCAATGTTTCTTTGGGCGAAGCCATTGCCACCGCCATACACCCAAAATCGTTCCTCATACACACCACTCATGGAAAAACTCCATACGAACTTGTCCATAAACGAAAATGTCACACCCCAAATTACTGCTTTGCGTGGAATGGAATTCTGGGCATGGTGTCATAGCATCACAATCAGAAGTTATATTGAGCGACCTAAAGTGTCGCTTGGAAAATACATCGCTTGATTTAATAAAACATTCGAGTTACAAAGATAGGTCCCAAATGAAAGTTACTATGTACGGAAAGTAAGTTTGGTACAAGTCAAACGATGTTTTTAAAGTGTATAAATCCCATGTGAGGACGCGTCGTCACCGCGACTCTATGATATGTCCACATGCATGCCATGAAGTGAATGCCTTAGAAACACGAAAATACATTGCTAAAAGTGTCAACACAAAGGTTGAGTGAGTTCATAGAGTTGTTGAAAATGTTTAATCGACTACCACAAGTATAAATTATGTATGACAATGTCGCCACAAAAATGATACAATTGCTATAAGTCCATGACACCGAAACTAGACCGATCATGATGTTCGCCTCTAACAGTGTTTGCCAAACAACTCAAATAATGTTATTAAATGAAATGCATCCGTTTAACCGGTTGGAATCCACCAACCGGATGGAGGAGTCACCTCGATAGATCTATCACTCACCCTCGCTTCTTTCGAAATTAACGGTTCATGTTATATAATGAGGACATTCAATTGGCATGAGGTAAATTAAGCAATGTAATGAATTTGATATACTTGGCATCGTAATAAAATGATGTGCAATGTATTCTCCCGTAGGTTTGAAATAAGTAAAACTTGAATAAATCGGGCTATGAAAACTCACCGTTGCAATGATAATGATGATATAATGGCAATACTGAAATGAGGAGCAACCTCTGACCGTGACCTATCATGAATGATATGTTCTAATGTAAATCATGAAACAATGTCGTGCATGCAAATCCACATGTAATCTATACCACTTGTACATTTGAAAATAATGTTTATCGTCGAAATATATGTTTAGGACATCTCGTCATGTTATAAAATACTTTACAAGTACTTACGTTGAAATGATATCCTACGATAATCATTTAATGATTTATTGTGAAATTATAATTTTTCGTCGTAAAATAATGTCGTTGAAATTTCATGAAAGTGACTAAAACGGCCTCGAAAAGCTAGTCATAAAATGGTGCACGTCGAGTGTTAGGAAACGAACTCAACGGTTTTGGGAAGCTTGTATCATTATCTCAAAGTTTTAGTGTTTAAGTTTCCATCCTAGAGGTCTCGATCACGAAAAAAATATAGGTTAAATACGGTACTTTAGTCCAAAATATCGTTTAAAGTGGTTTTCGCCAAGTTTGGTGATCGTATCTAATTCATTACAACTCCGCTAGACAAACAATGGACATTTTGGAAAATATGCTTGGCGAACTTACTTTTTACTAGAAGACATCTTGTCATAAAAGTACTATATCCATGTTAAAAACGACCCTCAACATGGTCCTTGTTGGCGTAATATTTGCCTAATAGAAATATATAATTGTACTTATAATAAAAGTTACTGCAACTTGTTTAAAATGTGAATAACTTTGTCGTTACAAGTCCGTTTTCACGTATTCTATATCCTTAGCTTCGTATCAAAGTATACTAATATATTTTGATAAGTCGACACAATTTATAACGCTTAAGACTCATTTTTGACTCGTAAAAGATAAAACAACATGCTGAATTTTCGTGATTTTATAGTTTTCGTCGTCAACTTGAAAAATTCATAACTTCTTCGTTATAGCTCCGCTTTAACCCGCTCAAGCGCCACGTTTCTTTTAAAATATATTTTCCAAATATCTAGCCCAAAATATTTTACCAACTGTCGGATTTTCCAGATTTTCAAAATATGGACAGACCCTTATTAATAGTTGTCGAAATGAGTTTTTATCACAAGAAACCTATTCTAACCAATTCAAAACAACTCGAAGCTATTCAAATCCTACCATACACCTTCTTAGGGTGTCATGGGTTCCTAGACATCACCAAAAGTGATATGTTTCAAGGATTCATTATAGGATAATTATATTACATAATAAGTAATAAAAACAACAAAAGTGGTATAAATTCATATGTAACATGCATGTTTCTTGCAAAATGATGAAATAACATATAGATGAATATGAAAAAGTTATGAAGATCATGAAATGCTTACTTGAATGATTATGTGAAAGAAAATGATGAAAACCTTATTAATCTAAAGGTTTTATTTCAAAACCTTAACATAGATCACTACATGAACTTGATGAACACTTGGATCATGAAAAAAATAATTGTTTTCTCCTTCCTTTTTGATTTGGCCGGTTCTTACAAAGAGATGAGAGAAATATGAGTTGTTTCACTTTTTTGCTTTGTTTGTATGTGTTTTACTTATAAAATATCTAATGATAATACTTGCTTAATCATGCAAATGTGTAGGTGTCCCATAAGCAAGATATTTTATAAAAAATATGGTGAATCACATGGGAGGTCGGCCAAAGGGGGGAAATGAAAGGGTTTGGTATTTTTGTTATAAATATGTAGATAATTGTTAAGTATATTGTATAATTTGTAAATATAATTGGGTATTTAGTGTAGCGTTAACTAAAAATAGATTTTAACGAGTAAAATAGAATATATCAATTCAGTAAAATTATAAAAATACATTTCTTACAAGAATTGAGTGAAATAATAATTATCGAGTAGTATTTATTAAAACCGTCAGTAAATATTTATACATAATAATTTATATACAAAATAAATTGAAAACATCGGTAAACTAATATTATAATTTTATAATCTTAAAATGAGTATAAAATATATCGGGATAATTTTTGGAAGTGTCGGATCAATATTCAAAATAAATGTTTTACGATAGCGTTTATTTAATAAGAAAATAAGCGTTTAATTGAAAATGCAACCCATGCATAATATTGATATGAAATGATGTTATTGATGATATGTAGACTAAATATAGTCTATATGAAATGTCCTCGATGAAATGTTCATGAATTCGCAGCTAAACCATTTAGGTTACGCGAATTTGATACTCGTAAACCTAGTTTACGATAAATGATGAATAGTGACTCATGAATCGTGATTTTCTCCGGGAATGAATAGTGTTTCGTGAATAGTAAAATTTTGAAATACGTTCTCAAAATATTACTTTGGCTCCGAAAACTGTGAATAGTAAAATTTTGAATAGTAACCGGTGAATAGTAAATTCCCGAGATGAATAGTGAAATTTTCAAAGTTTGTAAAATAACCTGAAATTACGAGTTGTCACAGAAAACCTCTCCTACCTTCGTGTATTCGGTGCTTTGTGCTATCCAACGAATGATGGTCAAGATTTAGGTAAATTAAGAGCTAAGGCGGACATTGGAGTTTTTGTGGGTTATGCACCAAACAAGAAGGGTTACCGAATCTACAACAAGTAACTCGAGATATCATGGAAACTATTCACGCCACGTTCGATGAGTCATCGGGCAAATGGCTCCAGACAATGAAGTTCGGACCCGTATCTCAACATTTGTTAAGTAGTCCCATTAGTTCTTCTCTTGTACAAAATCCTCACCAAACAATTCCATATGTACCCCTTCGGAAGATGATTTGAAGAAATTGTTTGATCCAATGTTTGATGAACACCATGAGCCTATTGCTAATGATCGCCTAATCCATCAGCAGAGTCGCCCCTAACCCAATCAACGAGATAACCCTTCGTTTCTATGTCATTGAGTCATGAGCACCTATTGCAAATCACTCATCATCATCATCAAATCCTCAATCATCGAGTGTACATCATGGAAATGTTTCTAGCAACTATGATGAAGATAACCCTTTACTACTCCTCGAAGATACTCCATTTGAGAACATATTTGCTCTGAACCAAATTCGTAACCATCTTCATCAGGAGATCCAAACTCGCTACTTCGGTCCTCAACAACAACCACGAGCACCTTAGAAAATGGACACATGACCATCCATTGGACAACATCATTGGGAACCCTTCTCGTCCAAGATCCACTCGTAAACAACTTGCAAGCGATGCCTTGTGGTGCTTCTTTAACTCCGTACTATCTAAGGTCGAATCAAAAGACGTTAAAACAACCATGGTGAAGGCAATTTGGTTCAATGCCATGCAAGAAGAAATTCATAAGTTCGATCGACTAGATGTATGGAATTAGTACCGCTCCCGGCGTGATATGATCATTGCTCTAAAATGGATCTTCAGTAAAACTTGATGAGCATGGTGATGTGCTCTGAAACAAGGCTCATTGGTTGCAAAAGGATACCGTCAAGAGGAAGGTATTGACTTTGAAGAATCATTTGCTCCGGCTTGCACGTATCGAGGCAATCGTAATCTTCACGGCTAAAGCCAAGAAGAACATGGTAGTCTGTCGGATAGATGTAAAGACTACTTTTCCGAACGAAATCGAAAGAAGTAGTATCGTCAACCAACCCAAGGTTTTGTGAATCCGAGCATCCTACTCATGTTTATTGCTTGAAGAAGGCCCTTTACGGTTTGAAGCAAGCTCCAAGGGCATGGTACGACACGCCATCGAAGTTTCTTGTATCTAATGGATTCAAAGAAAGGAGCGATTGATCCAACATTGTTCACCGAAAGTCGTGCAAACACTTAATTCATGTTTAAATCTATGTTGATGATATTATTTTTGCCTCGACCGACCCCAATGAATGTGACCATTTTATAAGGAGATGGGCTCCAAATTTCAAATGTCAATGATGGGACAAATGTCATTTTCTTGGGATTACAAATTTCACAAAGTCCGGAGGCATTTTATAAATCAATCTAAATATGCTAATGAAACTTAAAGAAACTTGGATTTGATTCTTGTGACCTCGCTGACACTCCCATGGTGGAGCCTACTAAACCGGATGAGGACCACTCGGGGATCATGGTTGACCAAACTAAATATCAAGTATGATTGGATCCCGATATACCTCACCGATGAGACCAGACATTCGTTCGTATGCATGTGTGCTAGATACCGTGCTAAGCCTACCAAAAGCACATTGAAGCGGTTAAGCGGGTCTTCGGTATCTCCAAGGAACCATCAACATGGGACTTTGGTACCGAAGGACATCTCAGATGTCACTAATGTACTATCACGAGATCTTCGACCATGCGGTGTCAAGATACCCGTCGAAGCACGTCGAGGAGGTGCTCGGTTTTGGATGATAAGCTTGTGAGTGGTCTTCAAAGAAACAAATGAGTACCTCTATATCCTCAGACAGGCAGAATACATAGCCATGTCATCTTGTTGTGCTCAAATCCTATGGATGAGATCCCAATTATCGACTATGGCTTTGAATTCAACAAAATCCCTCTCCTCATCTTGTGATAACAAGAGTGTCATTTTCTCTCATGCAACAACGTTTAACATTCAAGAGCAAAGCATATCGACATTCGACATCATTTCATCGGGAGCAAGTGGAGAACGGTGTGGTGGAACTATATTTTGTGAAGATGAATATCGGTTAGCGTGCATCTTCACCAAAGCTCTTCCTAGAGAACGTTTTGAGTTTATCCTTCCACGACTTGGTCTAAAGAGTCTACAACCGAACACTCAAACGTCTTCAAGAGGAAGACAGGAGTAAAAGCTTTTCTTCATCCATCTCTTGTAAATACTTGTTCCAAAAAAAAATATATATATATATATATATATATATATATATATATATATATATATATATATATATATATATATATATATATATATATATATATATATATATATATATATATATATATAAAACCCATAAAAAGAAAATAGAAAAATATAAAATTTCAAAAATCCATAAATATCGAAAATCTTTGAAAAGCTCAAAATATTATTTTTCCCATCTTTTCTATTCTTCGATAACATCTACGGTCTTTGATTTGTCACTCTAAGAATGACACGGGTCTTTAGATAAAGTTCGATTGTACATAAACTCAAAAAAAAAAAAAAAATGGGATGGAGAAAAATGGTGGTTTATTGTCATTTCAGACAGTAACCCGTTTTAAAAGAAAGAACAGAGCCATGCTTAATATTAATATTTGAAACCTCTTGCTCTGATTCTATAAGACTAATGTGTCCTAACAAATATTGTTCCTTCTAACATATTCTTCTGAAAAATATTTGTCACCTTATGAAAACAAAATTGCTTTGAAAATAACTCGGAATATCTGTAAATCATTTGGACTTGTCATTTGACAAAATCTCTTATGCTCAATCAACAACATATGTCATTGATTGAGGGGGAGAATTATTTCTATCAATTCCAAATGTTATTTTTCAAACAATTGGCACGTAATCAAACAAGGTCTACTTTTGAAAAATAAAAAAGAACAACGTTTTACATTGTTTTTATACATTTGGATCCAGACCTAGGTTGTGTTTTCATAAGATACTTATACATGTTTGAACAATGGAGTTTAAAGTCTCAAAATCTGATCCTTATCAGTTAAAATGTTTTTCAAAAGCAAGTCACTATTCTCCTCAAAAGTTTTCAAAATTAATTTAAATCACAAATCTCAAAGGATTTGAAAATTGTGATCGGGGAGAATTTGTGATTTAAATTGGATATAAACCGATAATTCGATAAATGGTTTAGAAATATTATAACAAGCTCTCCTCCCTACATGTGCCAAACGATTTCAAATTTTTCATGCGTGTTAAGGGGAGCATCTATATCAAACCAAAAAGGATTGAAACGTGATTGATTTGTCTCTAAGTGCATGTTCTCTCTAATATGTGCAAAACACTTTCAAATCTCGATGCATATTGAGTAGGAGCAACTTTAGAAAACCACATCCGCTCCCAAAATATCTTTAACAAAGTATTTAAAATACTAATTTTGATCGGGAAAGTGATGTCGATATTTTAGAAAATGTTGATCAAAGAAGTGAATTCTTCATTCTCAACTGAGATTTTCAAGTCCTCTTGCCTCCATGTGCCAAAGCAATTTCAAACATACGATGCATGTTGAGGGAGCTTTTACGAATATGAAAACAATTCGGTACAAAATGATTTGATCAAATATCACAAGTACCGGATTGATTATTCAAATGGTTTTCAATTGGTTTCAATGGCGGAAGAACAATACCAAAAGACCACCAAATTTATTTTATGCATGGAGATATAAGGATGGTTAGGTTAGGTATTCGTTCCCACGATCCCGTCGAGCCGGGAGGGATCTACCGAGGACAATCCACTAGATAGTGTAGAAGTCCTTATGTATGATGGAAAAGGAGAAAAGTGAGAAATGGGAAGAGTGCGGTGAGATAGAGCTAGAACTGGAAAAACCCAACAAGTTCTAGATATGAAATTTCGTAAGCAGAAGGGTTGAAGAATGAAAAGAAATGAATGAGAAAAGGGTGAAAAGAAATAGCCTCCATTATTTCAACCTTAGGGCATAAACCGGGTCAATTCATATACTCTTGGTGGTTACCTAGGTAACACGGTATTGAAGACAAGGCGTCATGGACCCGCTGGACGCACCGCCTACAACTTCCCGAGCTACTCAAGTTCCTCTTAAAAGGACTTGTTTCATTCTCACGAGGAACCTATATAATCTATCGACTTTCTCTTGAGATTGTTGATATTGAAGAAGGAGATCCTCTCCCTAGTTTCGTGAGAGGAAACCAAAATGCACTATTGAGTCTAGAGCCACGAGATCATCAATAAATCTCACTAGGACACAATCAATGAAGACTCACTGTTTCACACAATGTGGAAAGTGAGAATATATCTTTAGATTCCTACGCATTATCCTTGTGGTATTGCCAGAACATCTGAGTGATATGTTCACATATTCACGATGAAGATGGAAAACCTTCTAGAGCCAACATCAAACAAGCTCTTGGTAGGTGACATGAGAGATCTATACAATAGATCAAACTTGTGACAACTGGATTGGTCCAGGAAATGGATTGACGGATACCTTTGAAAAACCACTCGTTGTGCTCAAATTCTTTTCTCTCGCACATCAAATGTGTATTAATATTTCAAAATAAAAGGTGTTTATGGTTGATAATTGATTTTCCTTAAAACCTTCATTGTATTGCAAAACACTTTATATTAAGCAATACACGATTGTTTTCAAAATCACTTTTCATCAATCGATGAATCTCAATTCTGGTTCACTCGCTCGCGTTGTCTTCTTTGAGGCGTTCGGTTTGAGAACAAGAAGAGCGGTGCGAAACCCCGTCGAGGAGATTCTTAGAATTCTACTTGATCACGGCGATACTTGTATCGATCAACGAGAACCGTGGGCGTGTACCTCGATTCAACGAAGTGATCAAAGACACTTTCGCACTTTATTGCTAACTATTGTATGCGGTGCACCAACGTTTGCGGTGATCGAATTGAGAAGTCTATCCTAGCCGCATGCTCACACATCACATTCATATCTAAAGAATTTATGATAAGTGCATAACTTCATCAACGACTCTGATATTTTCACTCCATGCTTCGCCTTTCGCTGCAAATATCATGAATCAACAATGCTTCCGCTACTCTGATGAGAAGATATCATGATCCAAAATGTGAGCATGTCGGTCAAAATGTCACAACATCACATAATGTCAACACCACAAAGGAAGAGTCGAGATTTACGGTGGTCGATGATCTCAAAGTCGCTCAAAACTCATCCTCACGTGGATCGCTTAAAGACCTCCACTGGATTAACCAACATGCAAAACATGAAGAATCAAAGACTACTGCCTCTGAGCAAAGAACTTAATCAAGAATCCAAGAACAATCAAAATGTAATATCCATTTGTATTCAATGTAAATTGAGGTGACCTCCCTTGGGGGAGATTGTTAGGATTTAGAAAATCCATTAGTTAAAGTGTCGTCACCTCAAGTATATGTATTCGTTAGAAAGCTCGTAGTAGTAGTCAAGTTATGTTAATAAATAGTTAGTTATGTAACACCGTGGAGGACAGATTTGTCTTTACCCATCGAATGCCCGATCCGGCCGTAGGGCGTGTCTTGAAAACTATAAATACCCTCTACCTCCCAAGGTAGAAGGTTAGACCTTCAATACCATTTTTCTTTGTTTCATCAAGTTCCCAACCCTCTCTACTTTCTCTATCTAAAACTTCACCCATACGCCTATTTATTTTATGATATGATGTGTTTGTGAAATCTAATATTTTACATTTGTCATTATCCCTATAGATGGAGAGAGTAATAATGATTAAAGTATGAGTAATATTGTAGTTTTGGTTAAATTTGTCTATCCATTTTGTGGTGGTAAAGAATAAATCTGAGAAAACAAAATTCGAACAATCAATTTAAGTTGTGCGTGTCAAAAAGGAGAATATTAGCGAGCATTAGAAGATTGGCGATGACCTCGCGCCTGGCAATGCTGCATACGTACAGACAATTAACAATATGTGATGATAGAGTGGTGCGGTGGTGGAGGGTTTTGTGGTGGTGAGAATGGTGGTTGATGAGATATGTGAAAGAAGAAGCGTTTGTATGTGTTTTGAGGTGAGTTGTGATAAGAGAAAGATTAAATAAAGCTCTCTCTCTATATATATATATATATATATATATATATATATATATATATATATATATATATATATATATATATATATATATATATATATATATATATATATATATATATATATATATATATAGAAGAAGGCTACCGCCATGCGCAAGTCGTGATGAGATATTTATTTCAGAATGAACAAATGTTTTCATTTTACGCCTAATTGAGTAAGTTTTCTCTTTTCAATTCCGCCTTCCCGACTACTAAAGAAAACTCATAAAATATATCAAAATGGATGTTGAATTAAAAATATGAAATTTTAAAAATATGGTGAAATTAGATCATAAAAAATTAAACGGATTAAAAGATATTTAAATTTAAAAATAAAGGTGATTAATTAGTTAGGAAGATACGCACACCCCATTATTAATTTCTTTATTTTAGTTTATTCTGACCTTCTCATTTTTGTTATTTTTAGTTAGAGAAGTGACACGTGTCATTTCGATGATTGAAAGCTCCTTATTTTATTTGTTTTAATTCTTTCCATAATAAAAGTAAAAAGGTCGAATTTTTAAGCGCTTTAATTTTGAAGGCCAAATGTATTATAAAATAGTATAGATACTCACCTCTCTTTTTTCCAAATAATTCCTCACTCATAAAAACACCGAATCCTCCGCGACATAACTTACAAAGTTACAAGTGTTGTATTTATTTGACTTCGTTCCTCACTAATAAACTGGGCAACGCAGTGTTGGACCCACACAAATCGGCGTTGGGCAACTGAGAAAGGTAAATTTGATTTTTGCGGTTTCGTTAACTGTTTAATCACTTACTTTCCTAAGCTTTAAGTTAACTGTTTATGTGTTTAGTTTATTAGTGTAAATAACTACAATCCCAAACACCCATTTTCACATTATATCTTAGGATAGAAAACTTCCCTGAAATTCGTTATATTTGCTTTGCTTTGCTCATGTTGGTTAAGGTTTGAATGAAGCCTTTGTGTAGAAACATTTCATGATTAATTCATTTTTGGTACCAAACATTCTTCTTAGCCAACGTTTATGTTATTTGATATCTTTATTTCATAACGAATTCGCTTTGATGCTGGACTCGGTTTAAAGAAAGATTTTTTACGTTTTTTGTAAGTTATTGACAGAATTACTTAGTAGCTAATCTGCAACATAGCCCTTCTGCCTTTACTTCACTTGTATTTGCTCTATCACAATTGGCATACATAACATCAACAATACGCCTGTGAATTCATATATAATGAATTTCCAACTTTTTACGGTGTTAACATTCATAATAGCAAGGTCAAAGTGACCGTGGCCAAGATATGAGAACTTGAATCAACCAAAACTGATAATATGTGAAAATGCCGTCATGTTCATATAGGAAGCTCGTATCTGCACAAAACTTTTATACGAAATATTTATGAGTTTCACTTTTGATGGTCCAATTTGCCGGAGCCTAATTCATCTTGAAGGCATCCGTAGTTAAGACCTACGTTTCAGTTTGCAGAGTAAGAGAAAATTGTTTATTTACTAGATACTAAAATAGAAGAATATGTTTGGTCATATTATGTTATCCTTCAATTAAATTAAACAACTTTCTTCCTCCCACTAATTTATGTGTGACATTCTAATGTGTATTCACAATTCCTGAGTCCCCACGTTAATTCATACCACCAATTCACTAACATTAAGGTGGATCCACTTGGAAATAAAACATTCCTTGTTGACGGTGAGTGACATCTTGTCGTGTTGCCAATATGCAACCGTCCGATTAATGGGCAGTGCTACAATCGTTGTCACCAAAAAAAAACCCCGCAACATGCTGCTGAGAAGCTGTGTTTTCATATAACGGTTTTAATTGGAGGGTGTTCTTTTACCAATTTTCAGGGGTTGTTTAATTGGTGAGTTTAGGAATGTAGGAATGGGAATGATTGCCATCAAGTTTGTTTATTTGATAGATCTCGAAGTCAATATGAGAATGATAACCAACTATTTATACTCATCAAGGGGGTGGGTTATGTTAATCATTCCTGTTTTCTTCTCTTTTTTCCTCCTCCTTTCTACTCTGTCTGTTTTCACCACAAACTTAGTAAGGGTTCTTCTTATAGTCAAGAGAATGCTAATGGCTTTATTCTTCTTCACCTACAAAGTCCCTTATCCCCTGTCCTTCCACCATAATAAAATTTTCTAGGTTTCATTCTTCTTACTTTAACAGCCACAACAAACCTATAGGGTTTATTGTTCTTATTGCTTTAACAATACAGTGTTCGGTTTGATCACCGTCTTGGTTGAAGCTGTTAATTTTTCCAGGAAAACTGTATATGATTCTTCTTCTTGTTCTTGCAGTTAATCCCAATTTTTCACTTAGTGGTTGCTACTAATCTGTTATTTGATTAGGTTAGTGTTTTAGATACGTGTTCCCTAATCTGAAGTTTGTTTGGGTTTGTTTTTACTGTATGAGAACCCTTAATTAAGGGAGAAACCACCACCAAATAGGTTACTGGTAAAGCACATAACCTCCTCACAAGAGGTCTAGGGTTCAAACCTCACTAGGTACACATCTGGGGTGGCGAGGGTAATGTTAGGAAACAGTAACGGGAATACCTCGGTTAGGCCGTGTACATCTTAGTCTAAGACTCGACCTCCCCGGGTACCTCATATGTTTACCCATTTTAATGAAGGGAGACTTGTCATTTTATTTAAAGCTGAAATAATATGCAAATCCCACTTATAAACCAAACACCACCTCACATGTGGAATGATTTTTCTTTGGGAGTTGGATAATGTTAGTAACATTTTTTCATGGTTCAGTGACCAAATTAGAACTGAAGTAAAAGTAATTTGCTATTATTGCGCTTCCTCTTATGTTTTTGCCAATTATCCGTAAAAGGGTTTTAGGGGCAGAAGAATTACTCTTTTAAAAAACATGCATTAGTTATGGACCTTGCGTGAGGATCGCTTCGGATAATCAAACTCTAAGGATATAATATTTCAATTTCAAATCGTCTCAATTTCACCTCAGACATATTCCAAAGTAATCAGCTAATGTTACCCTTATTGATGATCACCCTGGTCCCAACTGCATAAAATTCGGGTCTTAGTTTCGCATCTTATCTATGCCCTAGGTTATGCTATGTTTTGATGTCAGAAACTTAAAAGCTGGTTATTTGTGTATACTTTCCACTGTGTTTGTATCTCTAGGGCTCGGTTGAGTCGTTGAACCATATTTTTTTTAGACCATGGGTCATATCAGATAGTGGATAGCTGTATCTCTCTAGTTATAAGTTGAATAAAACTAATAATTATTTTCGTTGGTTAATTGTTTTAGTTCATATTTTGTGTAATGCATATTCTTTTATTTCTATTTAGATCCAAATAAAAGTTGGGGATCCTGCCAAGACATACCGAGTCGATCGTGCATTGGAGCAAAATGCTCAGTTACAGTCGAACCATTGTCCGAAGAACATCATTGGCAAAGTCATGGTCACATGTGAAAACCATATCAGCTCCCCTTTATTACAATCACAGCCATTCGATCTCAACCTCCTCTTCCTCGTCATCAAGCCCTAGCTTATCAATATGGAGGCGAAAGAAGGAACTTGGAAAAGAAGGTTTAATTATAGCCAAAGAACTCAAGAGACTTCAATCGAGTCCTGCCCGACTTGACCGGTTCATGAAGTCCCATGTTTCTCGCCTTCTTAAGTCTGACCTTGTTTCGGTCCTTGCCGAATTCCAGAGACAAGGCCTTGTCTTTTTATCTATGAAGGTATACTTCCATTTGTTGGTGTTCATTTGCATCATCTTATTGCCTATCATACACAATTGCAAACTTGTTAGACTTATTTAAGATTAGTCAATTGATTGATTGATTCAGTCATTCACTACTTCTACTTAACTAGTTGATACAATACTTATGCTACTTCAATCCCATGGCTCTTAATAGGTAGTAAGATGGGTTTTTTTTAGACAGGTTGGCTTAAGGGCGTAATTTTAGGGTAAAACGGGTCTGGTCTGGTTGGATCAACCCACAAACACCTTTTTGTTCTTTTCTATAATGATTTAACTTTTTGAGTGACTATTATCTTTTTAAAGTTTTGTGTGTTTTTCTAGTAGAGCAATCTAGTAGGTTTGCATTTGAATGCACCTTGGATATCTTTTGACCTGTTTGTATCATTTTATTTGTAGTTACATCTTTTAATTACTCTATTTTACCCGTTAGAGATCAAACATAACTCATATCGATTCATTTATAGTTAAAATGGTTGAAATTGTCACCTTTATTTACTCCAATAGTGACAACCAAGATAGTCTTGTGTACTAAAAAAATGGTACGCACAAAACTTGACAAAAAGCGGAGTACTGCTTCTATGGTTCATCCCAAGAAAAATTTATGTTGCAATTTTCGTGAGGCCGAAGAAGTGTTTCATTCTCATTACATTGTTGCAATAATCGACATTTATCTGGTTTTCGTAGACATAAAGATATACGTTATGCCATATATTGGTTCTTCACCGGTTCATCTTTTTACGACACTTTTCACTAAAACTCCAATTTGAGTTCTGAGGTTTCATTCTGCAGTTATATGACGTAGTGCGGAAAGAAATATGGTACCGACCAGATATGTTCTTTTACAGAGACATGCTAATGATGCTAGCAAGAACTAAAAGTGTGGATGAGGTGAAGCGTGTATGGGAAGATTTAAAGAAAGAAGAGGTACATTTTGATCAGCATACTTTTGGGGACATTATTCGGGCTTTTTTGGATAGTGGTTTGTTACCAGAGGCAATGGTCATATATGATGAAATGAGACGGGCACCTGACCCTCCTTTGTCATTGCCTTATCGGGTTATCATGAAAGGACTTTTACCCTATCCAGAACTGAGGGAAAAGGTGAAAGTTGATTTCTTAGAACTTTTTCCAGATATGATAATTTATGACCCACCCGAAGATATGTTTGAAGACTACTCGTCTGGCCAGGAGGGTGAATGCAACTAACATAGTGGTTTCAAGCTACAAGACATCCTCCATGCCTTCAGAACCAAGGTATTAATTTTTTTTGAAGTTAGAACTCAGTGTGGATTATTGTGTGGGAGGTGGCGAATTTGACCCGTTTAGTTGTAAATGGATTGATTCAAGATATGCTTAATTGCTTATACCATGAGGTCAAACCGGGTGATATAAAGTAGGTGAACCGGAAATAAAGTGTATTTCTAATGCATATAACCTCCAAACTCATTTTATACAAAAATATATATTATTATTAAACATAAAACAGTCTTTTGCAATCATATACTAATTTTTCTTATAACAAACTTCAAAAAAGACAGTGTTTCTCGTATCGCCACACGGCCCAGTGGCCCACCCACCCATCATCTTTATTCATCATTTTCGTTTTTGGAACAGATCTTTCTTATAACATGGACATGTAAAGTATTCGGTTAGGCTCAATGGTGGTTGACGTTGCATCTTGTGAGGGCTTATGATTGGAATCGAGTCCTACATGAAAGTCAACAAGCTTATTTTGGCAACCCAAAGCGTTGTTGCAACAGCAGGAGGTAACTCAAAATAACAGTTTTTAACTTCGCTATGATGTTGTTGGGTTTCCAAAACTGGCATTTATGTATGTCAAAGTCATCTTAAATTCTTTATAGATGGTTTTGTTAAAATGAGGCAACTCAATTCATGATTCATGTTTGAGTTATAAACTATAAGTGAGTGAGCCCTTTCTGTAAGCAGTACTTCCCCAAATTACAGCAGTAGCACTTTAGGTTTTAAGATTTCAGTTGACAGATAGCGTATAGCTTGTTAACTTCTAGGATCTGTGAAAGCTTTGGGATATGAACCAGATATGTTATTCCAGTTTTAAAATGTGAAGGATCTTTACATTTTGTTATGTTCGGCATCTTCATTGACTGTGTTGAAGCATTTTTAGTCGGGTTCGTGTGCTCTCAAATAAAATTATGTATCCCTGTATCTATTCGTGGTAGGACTAGACGGGCATGTTTTGAGTCATATGGTATTGTTGCACGTAAACTCGGACATATGAAATGCTAACTATTGTTCAGATATGGTTTTGGATTATTTTATGTATTTTCGTAACCTCTGCTATGTGCATGCCATGCCGTATGAATAGGGGTGTGCAAAGATTTGTCGGAACCATTAAAGGTAAAAACCACAACTTGATCGTTCTTTAGTTTCTAAAAGCTGGTTCTTGGGTTTCTAAAATAGATCGGGACCGTCAAAAACTGAAAAACCAAATGTGAAACAAAAACCATACCAAAACTGGTTCTCAGTAGGCTCCTTTGGTCCATAATTGAAACCGAACATGTGTCTTTATCCAAACCTTAAATGGTGTCACTTACTATAGTTATTGGTTAAAGGGCATGAAGGTTGAGTTTGTACGATTTAGGTTTTGGACCAAAAACATTCATCAACGGATGAGTATTGAGTTGTTGTAACGATTTAGGTTTTGGATCCAGATTTACTACAAAGATGTAGATTCTTAACGATTTTAATCATTGGCGATCCTTTAATTGAAATCATTACAAAGAACTCAAATGTTACGATCCAACTATATTTGAGATGAAAGGTTTCTAATTTGTTGTATTTACATGATAAGTTTTTAAACCTTCTATGATGACTCTGATGACCAAACAAACAGTTGGTAGCATACGCGGCTATGAGTTTGGTTTAACAAATATTAAGAAATAACCAAAGAGCAAATGAGACAATTATAGCGATTTATTTTTTAATCAAAATTAAATACCTCATTTACATATATTTAAAAAAAAAATTAAATATCGCGTAAAACTAATTAAAATTAATTATACTATCATGTCGAGCATAAAATATTTTTTCATTAAAGCGACACTAATATATACTTTTCATGTTTTTGAGGTTTTTCTTTTTTTTAATTTAAATTTATTTTTTATTTTGATGGTTGAAATTTATGCCCAAGATAATCACATGTGATTTGCAACTTTAAAAGTCACATGTGATTTGTAACTTTAAAAGTCACATGCGACTTGTGATTTGAATTTTAAAACTCACATCACAAATCACATGTGATTTCGTATATTGTACTATTCAACACTCATAAAAAAATGAAAAAAATAAATTTGTCGAAAGTTTATCAAAGTGAACGTCTATTGAAAGATAAACATTGTTCCCGTCGTGATTGTGTATTTTTTTGTCGCTTAGCAACTTACTGTTTGTAAGATATTATGTTAAAAAAAGGGTTAAGTGTATTTATTAAAAATGTACTTTCTCCAATATAAACCAACTTGTTTTATTATCGATATAGTCACTAAAGCTTTCAAATTGTGAACAATATTGGAAACTTTCTTCACATACACTTGCATCGGTAGTCCTTTATACTAACGGTCCTTAGTAAATAACTTCAAATTTTGTTTCTTTACGTTTTCGTTCTTTTATACACGTTTTCGCTCATTTTTGCATGGTTTTGTCCGTTTTTGCACGTTTTCGTTCGTTTTTGCACGTTTTCATCCGTTTCTGCACATTTTCGTCCGTTTTTGCACGTTTTCGTCCTTTTTTACATGTTTTTTTTTCATTTTTAATTTTCACGTTTTCACTCCGTTTTTGTACGTTTTCGTCCGTTTTTACACGTTTTTTTTTTTGTTTTTCATGTTTACGCCTGTTTTTGCACGTTTTCATTTGTTTTTACAAGTTTTCGTCTGTTTTTACACGTGTTCGTCTATTTTTACACGTTTTCGTCTGTTTTTACACGTGAAACGGATAAAAACGTGTAAAAACTGACGAAAACGAGCGAAAACATGAAACAAGAACAAAACATGTAAAAACCGACGAAAACGTATAGAAATAGACGAAAATGTGTAAAAACGGACGAAAACATGTAGAAATAGACGAAACGCAAAACAGAAAAAAACGTAAAACGAGCAAAACGTAAAATGACGAAACGTAAAAATGTAAGAAACGTGTAGAAATAGACGAAAACGTGTACAAACGGACGAAAATGTGTAAAAAATGAAGAAACATGCAAAAACGGACGAAAACGTGTATGAGCGAGCAAAAACGTAAGAAAACCAAATTTTAAGTTATTTACTAACGACCCTTAGTATAAAGGAGTAACGATGCAAGTGTATGTGAAGAATGTTTCCGATATTGTTCACAACTTGAAAGTTTTAGTGACTATATCGGTAATAAAACAAGTTGGTTTACTAGATGTGTATATTGAGAAAATACGTTTCCAATAAATAGACTTAACCCTTGAAAAAATGTGAAAATTTGGGTTCTTTTAATTTTGATTAAAAAATGAGTGGCTATAATTGCTACATTCGATCTTTGTTGAACTCACCTCATGCAACTACATGTTTATTATTTTTTTTCATTTTTTTATTTTTTAGTAACCATGGTTTTTGAACTTTTGTCCGAATAATCAACAGGGTTTGACTCAAACCAGGTAAAGCCCTCCTTTTTCAAGAGGTTGACGTGGCCACTTAAGATTGTTTGTACCTGGCAGGAATTAAACTTGAGACCTCAGACATTTTAAAGTGATAGTCATAAGCCCTTTTACCACTAGGTCACCCTTAAGTGGTTCATGCAGCTATATGTAACAAGTCAAAAGAGGTTTTCAATTAATGGGCAATTTCATATCTCTCATCATTTTAGTCGGAAATTTCATATATACCCAAAAATGCATTAAAAATAGAGAAAATTACCAAAGTAGGCCAAAAAAACACCATTGGTACATGACATGGTCATTTTTTTTTTACCTTTTTCTCATTTTGGTCATGCTCGGCTGCTCGACTTCATCTCTTTTATGACATATGTCCCTTACAAGCAAAACACCCTTATTATTTCTCCTCTTATTAATTAACCCACATACCCCACTCACTCCCCACATAACTCCACCCACCTACCTCACCACCACCACCACTACCATTGCTCAACTGCTCGACCACCACTTTTTGACTACTCAACTAATCGACCACCACTGCTCAACTGTTCAACCATGATTGCTCAACTCCGACGTCAACTCTATTTTCATAGCTCACATATCAAAAACCGATTATATTTTTATTCACACAGATCGGAAAGTCTCCCAAACTTTATAACATATTTTATGTAAACTCTTGATATTTTGGTTTTCGTTCAAGATATTTTCCGAAGAAATACAAAGGAATGTATTTCCCGGGTCGTTCTCCCAACGAGGGATGAATGGAGATTTCAAACTCACGTCCCGTTTCGGGATTCGAATATGAAAATAAGGAATTTTGGGGTTTTCTAATCTACGGTGCAAGGAAAAGTAAAGGAAAGCAATAATAACAACTAAATCTATGATGCAATTAAGTAAATGCGACTAATTATGCAAATTTAAACTAAAAACGCGAATAACGTATTTATAAAAACGTAATTAAAATGCAAACTATTCTAATCTAACCAATAAAAATGAACTACTATGTTTCTACAGCTAAAAAATGATATTTGAAAGTTATTTGGAATTTAAAACTAATTTTTTGGGTTTTTCTTGATTTAATTTGAATTAAAAACTAATTTGAATATTTAAAATAGACTTAATATACTAAAAATTAGGTAAACATGCAAGAAAATTACAAATCTATTTTTCAAAAATCAAAGGCCAATTAAAAAAGCCTAGAAAATGAAATTAAATGCAGAAAATTAGGTAAACATGCAAGAAAATTAACTAAAAAGAATTTTCAGAACTGGAATCACATTTTTTTTTGGCTTTTTCTCTAATTATTATGAATTAAAAACTATTTAAAACTAATTTAAATGCTAGAAAATAATATTTAAGCTATGAAAAATCTGAAAAAAATACTTTTTGTGACTTTTTGAATATTAAACTTAAGAAAATTGAAATTTCATTTTTCTGAACATTTTCTAATTTATTTGAATTAAAGGCCAATTAAAAAAGCCTAGAAAATGAAATTAAATGCAGAAAAATAGCAAAAGAGCATGGAAAAATATGAAAAATTCCAGAAAACTCTAAAATAATACTGAGAATCAAGGAAAAATAACAGAAACAACTATTGAGACCAGGAACTATGATTTGGGCACGAATTGAGTAGGAAAAGCTAAGGGAAATAAGCCATAAGCTACCAATAAGCTACTACAGGATTAAACTAACCTAAACTATCTAAAAATGAGCTAATGCAACTGATATGGGTCAAATAAGCTCAAGCAAAAGGCATTTAAGCACTATATCAGATTTTATTATGCTAATTCCAAACGGCCCTGAACCAGCTACTTTAAGCCTAAATTAAGCTAGCTTAAAAAAATCACAAAAATAAACTATAATTACCTAGTAAACAACCACAAACCAAAGTGCTAGAATCCAAAATTTCAGCTTAAGAGGAACTAAGATGATGAAATTAAAATTCAAAAATGAAAGCTACTTAAGAACTTGGACCTGTGGTGCAGGGCATGTAAACTCAAACTGACCCATTTTCACCCCTCCACAGATTAAGCTACAGATTTTTATGATTTTTTTCCTTCTGGGAAAAGTAAAAGGAGATGGTAAATTGTGATTTTTAATTTTAATACTTTTATGAGAACTAAAATGGATTTAAAAGGTCAGGAAAAGCGAGAGAAACAGATTTTGGATCAAAATTGACTTTTAACAAAAACCTTTACTTAGACTATTTTGAACTTTGATCCTAATTTGATGAAAGGAAATGCAATTATCGGCTACAATGCAACCTAATTAAGCTAGATTATCAATCAGATAACCTATAACTAAGATAATGCAAACTAGTCTTATCCAAATGCTAACATTATGACTTTTAAAATGAACTATGACTTATAATGAAGTAACTAAGTTGAATTGAGACCTAACCTACCTTTATAAACTAAATGAATACTAACTAAACCATTTTTAAACCCTGATGCAACCTAGATCATTCTAACTTCAACTGTCCCAAACGCTACTTATGGTGACTATCTATAAGAGCTTAACAAAGCAAAACAGTGAGTGATGCTACCACTACTAAATGCAGCCTACAAATTACTAATCACAACTAAAATGAAACTATATCAAGCAATCAAAATCAATATAACCTCAGATAGCACAGTTAACTAATGTAAAGACAATTTCAAAAGATTATGATGTCATAACCAAGACTAAACTAATGCTACAAGAAATCTACTCACATATGCATTAAAATGATGTAATGAAGCTATAATAAACACAAACACAATATCGACAATAGATCCGAGTTAATAAACCGAAATTGAAATTTAAGTGAAACTTACAAAATTCCAATGCTAAGCAACATCTAACCGAGTACCCATAGATCAATCAATACCCCTAAACTTGTTTAGAACAAGCTTAATACCTATCAACTTATCAACCTAATCATTAAATCACCCCATAGCGACTTAATGGCTCCACGCTTGACTTTTCTTGACCACTTTTGGAATTTTGAGATAAAGCTGAATTTGAACCACTTAAGCTCACAATTAGCTAAAGTGAGCTAATATGAGCTTTTTCGGATTAGAAATAAGCTATTTGAAGCTTGATGAATTGATTTTGCAAATATTTTTGTAATTTTCGGTTATTTTTCTTATTTTTTTATTTTTGTTTTGTGATTTGAAAAACAAGAAAGTAGCTTTAAAAACTTAAATGAGATTGAAATTGAGCTTAATGAACAAGAAACGAGCTTAAACAAGAATAACTTGAATTCAAAGTGAACAAGTGAGAATATGAAATTTAAACTTTCATTAATTATAAAAGCTGAGTACAATTAAAACAATAAACAATTTAAAAACATTACACTAGAATTTAAACTTTGACAGAAATTAACGATGGTAACAATTCTCTAAAACAATGAAAATTGGACAGATTCTTCAGTGACTGAGGAGGGTATTTATATCAGAACTTAGGACTCAATTAGGGTTTCTTGTATCCTCTGAAGCTTCTGGATCCTCAATTGACAGCCATTGATCACATCCCATCAATTTCCAATCAATCTCAGCCCTTAGATGTGTGTTTCTTTGAAGCCTTCACTTGGATTGCCAACGTGGCACCTCTGCACGTGTCAGGGAATGTCAGGCTTCTAGAAGTTCCAATGATAGGGTAAATTATTTTGATAGGAGCATGGTAAAAAGGTTGGGAAAAAGTGAATAGTGAAAAGGGATTTTGGCGGGGATGGTTTTGACTGGAATGTTTTATTTCTTTGACCGGTTTGGGTGAGGGATATATGGGGTATGGATTTGTATGATTTTTGGACTTGGTTTTGTATATTAGAAATACTTAGGACCATTTATGTATTTTGCAAATTTTCCAAAGGACCAATGGTGTAATTTTGTGAAAAGTTTAGGTACAAATGGTAAAATGGATAAGTGGAATTTATGAGGGTTGAATTGTGTAATTATGGGTAAGTTGAGGGGTTGTTGTGTAAATTTGAAATAGTGATGGTGAAAGTGAGGAAAATCCCCGAACATGATCCACAACTCCGTAATTTGATCTTTTAAGCATCAAAGTCCCAGAAATAGCATCCCGGCATCGGCTTTTGCACTCTTCTCTCTCTCGTGCTCGGTTTTCTTCGGTTTTGGCTTTCTTTTGTCTGTTTTGACATATCCGTACCTGCACAAGCATAAACTCAAGAAACCAATAGATATTAGCAATAAACGGCTCTTTTCTTGTTATTTTGGGTCTGATTTAGTAAAGAAAAGATATGTGTTTTAGCACATACCAACTCTACGAAAACAAATACACAAATTTATATAAATTTTATAACTAAGTTTACACAAACTTTATATAAACTTACAACAAGTTTACACATCAAACTCTAAAAAATCTACACTTTAACCTGTGACAGCAGCAAGCAAAGCGTGGAAGAATCTGGCAACTGCAGCATTGTATTCCGATAGAGGCGGCAAGCGGCGCCTGGAAGCGGGGGTTTTCGATATGCAAAAAACGAACTCGGATCTGTAAAAAAAATGTATAGATATGTGACCAAAAATCGTACTTAGTTAAAAAGCTCACTTTTATCAAGTAACTTGAACAAAAAAGAAACTTAGTACAACCCTAGCAGTAGTTTTCACTTATCACATTACAAAAGTCACATCCTCCACAATTGATCACGATCTTGTGTTAATTTTATGTTAATACAAGTATAGAAGAATCTGAAAACAATAATATAAAACATGTCATAAAAAATGAAATAATTATTAGCATAAGAAAGTAGCATGTTGGTGCAAATTCTAGTCAGCAAAAAGTCAAACTTATTGTATTGTTAGTTAGTGATCATTCACATCTTTTAAAATTCAAATTTAGCGATCTTTCACATCTTGAAAAAAAACCTCAGATCTGTAAAAAAACGAACTCGGCGGGGGTTTTCAATTTACATCTTGAAATATAGATCTTTAAAAAAAGAACCATAGATCTTTAAAATAAAAAAGAAGCGAACTTTAGATCTTTAACAACTGACCCGCTCATCAAGACATATAGAATCACCTTTTGTAGTAAATGTGTGACGGATATGTGAGGTACTCGTCGTATCTTTGATGGATCTGGTCGTCAGAGATTTGTCGGATTTGGTTGCCGGAAAGTAGCCGGAAATGGTTTTAACTGGTTGGTGTAGGATAGTGAGGGGTTGGTCGGATCTTGGTGTGGGTGTAGATAGTGATGACGGTGGTGGGTTGTGACGGGTTAGTGTCGGGCTGGTCGGATCACGGTGGTCGGGTTGGTGATAATGTGAGTAATGGTAAAGATAAAAAAAACTATGTGATAGGAATGATAGGTGGAGACATGTGGTATAATATGTGGGATAAGGTATTAGTGGTGGTGGTGAAAGAGGTGGGTAGAGTTAGATAGGGTACAAGTAAATAAGCACAAAATACATTTAATAAAACATAGTTTACAAGTACATTAAAAATTATAATTAATAAAGCATAAGGGTGTTTTTGTAATTTCATAAAAAACAAAAAAATATCATCACCTAACTCCTGTACTTGCAAGAGACACATGTCACAAAAGCGCTGGAGTTGAACAGTTGAGCATGACCATAATGGGAAGAATGTAAAAAAAGTGACCAAAGCTTGGACCAAGGGTGTTTTTTTGGCTTATTTTAGTAATTTGCTCTTAAAAATATTGTACATTATACATTCAATACTTGCACTTTGGGTAGGTATAAAATTAATTATAAAAGCAGGATGATATATGAAATTAATCCTTCAATTAATATGTTACATGTTATGACAACTGGCAATTTAGGGAGTCTATTTTAGGTAACCGCATTACGTTAAACTAAACTGATCTTTTGCCTTTATCACTATTTCTATCGACCATGACTTGATTTAATATCGTTTATTGGTTTTTATGATTTATTTTATTATTTGATGAGTTATCGTGTGAGTTTTAACTCTTTTTGATAGGCACTATTCGATTCGGCACTATAAAAGCCTAAAACGAGAAATAATGTAACTTTTAAACCGTAACTCGAAACTTGGCAAATAAATAATCAAAACTCGTGGAAAAATATAAATAAACATAATAGAAAGTCGAATGAACGTCGTGGGACACCCGTAGAACAATATATGAGCTCGGGGAATTGGTAAACGGGATAGTTTACGAAAAATAACGGATTCGGCCCTCCCACTTACACCTAGCCGGCGCCCTCCTCCCCACACTTTTATTTATTTTTGAGTCCTTTTCCCAAGTATATAAACTCCCCTCCTCCCTCATTCTTACACTTTCATCCTCTCACTAAAAACACACACATACACTACTTTCTCTCTCTAACCTTTCTCTCTCCACCAAACAAACCCTAACCCTAAAATATCCCACCACCGCCCACTTTCCGGCGAGATCCCGCCACCTCCATGAGTGGTATCTCACCTCCACCACCATCTTGTAGATCTTTCTTCCCTATTTCCATCCATATATATATATATATATATATATATATATATATATATATATATATCTCACAAAGCCTACATTAACACCTCCAAATCTTACAAATAAGATTCGTGATTCTAGGGTTTTCATTAAATCTTGTAGATTGTAAAAGGTAAATGGAACATGGGTCAAGCTTGTTTAAGCTTTGACAAGCCACGTATGGGTCATAAATGGCTCGTACATGTGACGAATTTTAGGGCTTGTGGTTTAAACATGGGATAAAAACTAATTTACACTTAAATAAACATGTAGCTAGTGATTTGGTATCATGTGGTGTATCATATTGTTGGGTTTTTGCATTCTAGGTTTAGTTTCATGAAATGGGTCTAGATTAGTTGTGGGTTTGATGTTTGGATGATGATTGGAGGTTATTGATTGTGTTTGGTTGTGGTAAAAGCCATTTGGTAGTGTTTGGATGTGATTGTTGAGGCGTACGAGCCACTAGGGACTCGTGGCTCATAGGTGGCGTACGAGACCCACTTGGATCAAGGGTCCGGGTCGGGTTGTCGTGGTAGCTTGTTGGTTGATATTGTTGGTGTTTGGATGAGATGCGTGGAGCCGAAAAGCTTCTAGAGCTTGTTTGGTTCACGTGGTCTTAACCGTGACCGTGTCATGACCATTAGGGTCATACATTGGTTTAGGGTATATTTAGTTGGTTGATTGGTTGGCGAGATTGAATTGGGTTGATTTGAGATTGAATTGCGCTATTATGAATTTTATTTGGACTTAATATATAAATTGTCAACTTTGAGCAACGTCGGTGTTACTTTGACTTTTTAGTCAATAGTTGACCCCGACAACGCCGTAACATGGACTTTAGTATAGTTTGGACTATTGATTGATTTAAAAGCCGAGAAGTCATGACTCGTGCTTGTGGACTCGAAACGAATAACGATATGAAACACAAATAATAAAAAGGCTTTTATACAAAAAATATCGATAACAAGACTTGTCTTGTTATTTACTATTTTAAATGAAAACTACGACTAAAAATGGAAAGGTTTTCTAATAAATAACTAATTAATGTTTCGAGTGCACGTTTATCAAAATATGCCATTTATGAGCATTTAATATTATTTTCAAGTATTCATTTAATTTACGTTGTGTGCATGGGTTACGGATAACCTAACATTAATAGTGTCGATCCACGTGGATGACGGACTTATTAGGTTGACGAATCTAATAAGAGCCCGTTAGGCACGTTGGATAACAGTATTAATGGGTGAATTATCCTTTTTACTCGTTAGGATGCGACCGGTTTATGGGATAATAAGCGACACGAATAAATAATTGAGTTTATCGAGTTGACGAATTCGATAAGGTCTACTATTTATTCCGAAACTTATTGGACTATGGAGCTTATCGCTTAGATGTCTCATTGTATTGCATTGAGTCACATATTGGTTGTTTGAGTGCATTCATGATATCATATTGAGTCGATACACCCACATGAGGATACCAAACGCTAGGACTAAACGGTGAAACAAGACATTTTTGGAGATAAAGAAAAGGAATACATTGGGGTAGATAACGTTGATTTTGGGGAATATATATTAAAATTGGTTTACATTAATAGGTTGTGCCGAGTCGATAGTTGTTGTGCCGTGATTAGCTGTTATCTTCTGCTAGTGTTTATTTGTGCGTTGCTTGCTTGAGGTGAGTTTCATAGCCCCACTTTTATCTATGTTTTTAACTAAATTGGGGTGAGAACCATGCTACTATTTTTGGACCTTCTAAACTATTTTGATTTGCTTATGTGCTTGAGTGATTAGATAGATATGTGGTAGTGTTGCCTTAGTCTAGGGTAGCAATCCTAATTGCTATAACACTTTCCTAGCTAAGTATAGACTTCTACCTCGACCTAGTCCAGGTTAGCAATCATTCTAGACTTTGCTATGTTTGTCTTGGCTAGTGTCGCTAGGGGCCCATTATGATATCGGATATGATATTTGTTTGTGATTGATGTGTATCTATCTTAGGTCTCGCATAGCAAATTAACTCCTACAGGTCCACTACTTTTAATTTGAATTTAAACCTATGAACTCACCAGCGTTAGCTGACCTTTTAGCATGTTTTCTCAGGTAATTAAGTGATGTTTGGAGTACGTGTTCTGTGGAAGCTTGGCAAGGAGGCATGGTTCAAGGATTATAATCGACTCTGATAATTTATGGGGACCTATTTTTATTAAATCATGTTTGGGCCTAATATTTACGATTTGGGATTAATGTTTTGAATACTTAAATTTGGGATTGGTTTTGAATGATAATGACTATCTTGTTTGCTATACTTGTGTGAGATACCAATCCAATTGTAACGCCCTAAAAACTTGATTAAGTCTTCCGCTGTACCGAGATTTGGGGGTGTTACAGATTGGTATCAGAGCTCAAGGTTATAGAGAACTAGGTATTTAATAAAACCTAAACTATAACCACTTTTAAGAAAAATTGATCCTCGACCGACGCATGCCCGCCTGCCAAGCCGAAGCTTCTTATTTGATTATGGTATGAACTGCAATTTGATATATGAGATATTATGAATTGTGAATTGTTTATTGAGATGTTATGTTTTGAGATATGATTATTGATGTTGGGTAAATGTGATTCGATTGTCGAGATATTATGGATTTGATTTGGATTATTGATATGTTATGATTTTGGGATTTTGAGCGTGATTATTTGATTGATTTGATTTGGGATTATATGATGCATGGATTATGTGATAGAACAGAACTTACGCGTTTTATTTAAAGGCATATTTTGAGTAATGCGGTACCTCTATTTTAAATCTTTCATTATGTGATATATGTTTTGGTTGAGTTGATGCGCTTATTAGAACTAGTTGTTTTCAAACACTTATACCTACCCTATGCCATTGTCACAGACTATGCCTTCACTACCTTATGATGTGTCTTAGGATGTCCTTGCTGCTGCTAGTTCCCCAGCATTGACTCTCATGACTGTTGCGCAGGATAATCCCTATGTGATTGTCCATCACTCTAGTTCATCATCATCAGATCGCCCTAGCTCATCTAGGCAGCTCACATTGCATCGGGTCTTAGCATGAGCCCAGACTCCTAGACTTACTCGTTGTACTGCCCGCATGTCCGTGCGACCACCATCATCACCTATTCACCTAGCAACTCACTCTCTTCTGTCATCACCACCAACACCACCATGTCTTAGAAGACCTAGATCCCCTACTGTACCACCTCAGGATTCACCCACACAGAGACTTCGACTCATGGACTCTTCCTCTGAAGATGAGGGCGAGGAGGAGCATGAGATTGAGTAAGAGTATGTAGATGAGGATGAGGATCCTCAGGAGGTGGATGATGAGGATATCCCAGAAGGGGGTACTCCTCCATTGTAGAGTCCTGCGTATTCTGCGCATTCTCCAGGACCAGGCTCACCCTTACCTTTTCCTGAGCCTGATTCACCTGGACAGCCTTTTGATTTTGGTTCACCTCCACATTCACCTGAGATAGATAGCCCATTAGGATCTGAGATACCATCGGAGATTGATTCAGAGCCCGAGGAGTATGGGGAGACGGGTCTGATTTGGGAGAGGATTATATCCCAGAATATTAGCCTTAGTCGGTTGTCAGATCGATTAGATGGAGTGTCGAGGACTAGTGTAGAGGATTTGAGGATAGACATGACTAAGATGGAGAAGAAGTCGATGGACTTGAGAGAGGGTATGTCGGAACTCTATGAGCAGGTAGGGAACCGGAAAGAAGAGTATTCGATAGCCCAGGAGGCAGACCAAGCGCTTCAGCGCAAGGTCGACGAGTTGGAGGAGGAGGTCGTGAATCTTAAGAAAGATCGCAACTCTCAGCATCTGGGGATTTTGTCACTATGGAGAGTGATGGATGATGTTTGGAGATCATTTAGGAGTGCTCGTAGTCGTGGCTAGATTGTGTTAGATTCATGGCTTTGCACCATCTTGAAACTGAGTAGTCTCTAGTTCGAGATGTAGATCTAGCCTAGTTATCTTATTAGTATCGTTGTTAGGATCGTTTTTGATTTCTCCATATCCTTTCATGTATTTCACTACGGAACCTATGAGTTATGGTTATTAGAACGTGCATCCTTTAGTTGTGATTCGGTCTCTAATTGTTTTGTTATGGTACAACGTTATCCTTGTTAACCTTGATTACGTATTCGAGCGTTATTTGGTGATCCTTGGAACCCAACTCGGTCTTTTAGAGCGTGAATTGTGAACTTATGAAACTGTTATTCTTGGCTTCAGAATGATGGCACCAAGACGAAACCCGCCTAGGACTAACCGAGCAGCCCATGCTGTTGTGGTTGCCCCTGTCCGTCGAGGTCGTCGTCCGACCCCAACCACTCCACCTGTTGAGAACCTGAACACTGATAACCCAGCTGTAGAGAACCCGAATGTGAACGACCGTGCTAAGAATGGTTATGTTCCACAAAACCCTCCACCTTTGGACCCAGCCCACATTGACCAGCTTGTGACGCAGCGTGTAGCTGAACCGCTAGCTGAGTCTAATCTCTCTAACACCTCTGGTGGAACCCTACTGCTTAATCAAGCTCGAGGTTGTACCTATAAAGAGTCCCGATTCTGTGGTTCCATCGAGTTCGGAGGAACCGAAGGAGTGGTTTACCTAACTAGGTGGATGGAGAAAACTGAGTTTGTGTGTACCATTAGCAACTGTGAAGAGGATTGTAAGGTTAAGTATGCAACATTTACCTTGAAGGACGAAGCGTTGACCTGGTGGAACAACTATCACATATCCGTAGGAAGTGATGTAGCTTATAGCATGACTTGGACCCGCTTTAAGGCTCTCTTGATCAAGACTTCATCGTCCTAGGAATGAAGTTAAAGCTAGAGATTTAGTTTTGGAACCATAAGGTTAAGGGTACCGACATGACGACTTACAATTGTCGTTTCCAAGAGTTGTCGCCGCTTTTCCCCGATATGGTTCGCATCTGAAGCCCTTAAGATTGAGAGGTATCTTGATGGATTGCCTTTAGCTACTCTAATGATGTCATCATTGCGAAGCCGCTTAACTTGCATGAGGCATTCATCGTGGCTCGCCGCTTGATGGACTCTTATGTATTGGAAGTAGGAGACAAGGATAAGAGTGATAAGAGGAAGAGGAATGAATTTGTTAAAGGGAATAGCAACAAACGGCAAGAGACATCCAGGGTGTTCGCCATAAGAAATGGAGAGAATAAGGGTTATGAAGGTAGCAAGACCTTGTGTGGTCGTTGCAATCGAAACCACCATGGACCGTGCTCAATTGTGTGTAGGAATTGCTCTAAGGTAGGACACATGGCCAAAAACTGTAGGTCTCGTCCACTTGCTGCGGCTCAAACTGCACAAGGAGCGGACTGGAAGGCCACTGTTACCTGTTTTGGATGTGGAAAGAAAAGGCACTACAAGAATGAGTGCCGAGAGCCATGGATGAAAGGAAACGCCGGTAATGGAGGAGGATTTGTTAATCGAGGTGTAGGAAGTAATGGCTTAAACCCTGTGAAGCGTGAGGTTGTGGAGAATCCGGGAAATCAGAGTGTTAGGAATCAACAGAGAGACATGGGAACACTGCGTGTGTATGCTATTGGGAAGGAAGCTGGTGAGAACCCTAACGTGGTTACGGGTACGTTCCTTCTCAATAATCGCTATGCTTCCATATTGTTTGATATTGGTGCCGATATGAGTTTCGTATCCACCACCTTTATGCCATTACTAGGAATTTCCCAAACACCTTTAGGGTTCAGTTACGATGTGGAATTAGCTAATGGGAATAGGGAGAAGATAGACACCGTAGTCCGAGGTTGTGCCTTAAGTTTCCTAGACCACCCGTTTAGCATAGACCTATTGCCGGTTACCTTGGGAAGTTTTGACGTCATCATCAGAATGGATTGGTTGTCGAAGAACGGTTCACACATCATCTGCGATGAGAAGATCGTGCGTGTACCGTATGGGGGAAAAGTTCTGAGCATACAAGGAGATCGGAGCGACTGTGGAAGTCCTTCCCGGTTGAGCATCATCTCTTGTATCAAGGCCCAGAAGTACATCGATAGAGGAGGTTGTCTTTTCTTGGCTCAAATTTCTGAAAAGAAAAGCGAGGAGAAGAGTGAAAGACACCTTAATGATGTACCCATCGTTAGAGAGTTTCCAGATGTGTTTCCCGACAATTTGCCAGTGATTCCACCTGTCCAACAAGTGGAATTCCAAATCGAGTTGATACCCGGTGCTGCACCCGTAGCCCGGGCACCCTATCGACTTGCTCCAAGAGAATTGGAGGAACTATCTAAACAGTTGGCAGAATTGTCAGAGAAGGGATTCATTCGACCAAGTTCGTCACCGTGGGGAGCACCGGTGTTGTTTGTGAAGAAGAAGGATGGATCGTTTCGGATGTGTATTGACTACAAGGAGTTGAATAAGTTGACGGTGAAGAACCGATATCCGTTACCTAGAATAGATGACCTATTCGACCCACTCCAAGGAGCTAGTGTCTTTTCCAAGATCGACTTACGGTCTGGTTATCACCAGCTTAGAGTTTGAGAGGAGGATATCCCTAAGAAGGCGTACAGGACTCGTTATGGGCACTATGAATTCCAAGTGATGTTGTTTGGTTTGACCAACGCGCCAGCGGTATTCATGGATCTCGTGAACCGAGTATGTAAGTTTACACCGATAAGTTTGTGATAGTATTCATCGACGACATCTTGATATACTCCAAGAGTAGAGAGGAGCACGAAGAGCATTTGAGGCTCATTTTAGAATTGTTGAGAAGAGAAGTCAGATGCCAAGTTCTCTAAGTGTGAATTTTAGATTCCGTCCATGCAATTCTTAGGTCACGTGATAGATAGTCGAGGAGTTCACGTCGACCAGCCTAAGATTGAGGCCATTAAGGAATGGGCACCCTAAGAACCCATCAAGTCCGGTTTTTAGGTTTAGCGAGGCTATTCGGAGGTTCATTGAGGATTCTCCAAAATAGCTAAGTCGTGACCAAACCGATACGTATGACGTTAAGTATGAATGGGGAGAAAAGGAAGAAGAAGCATTCCAACTTCGAAGGAGGAGTTGTGTAGTGCGCCCATCCTAGCTTTGCTCGAAGGAAGCGAAGACTTTGTCGTGTCGCGACGCTCGCATAAAGGCTTAGGTGCTTGTTTGATGCAACGGGAGAAGGTGATAGCTATGCCTCCGAAAACTTAAGAAGATGAGAAAACTACACCACCCATAATCTGGAGTTAGGTGCTGTAGTGTTTGCTCTTAGAATCTGGAGACATTATCTGTATGGAACCAAGTGTGTAGTATTTACCGACCACAAGAGCTTGAAGCATATCTTAGATCAGAAGGAGTTGAATATGAGACATCGTCGTTGGTTAGAGTTGCTTAGTGATTATGACTGTCATATTAGTTATCATCCTTGTAAGGCCAATGTTGTTGCTGATGCACTTAGTCGTAAGGAAAACATTCCAGCATTACTCGTTCGATCCCTAGGAATGACCATTATTTCGCCTCTACCATCTCAAATCTTAGCCGCCCAAGCTGCGGCATTGACGGAAGAGAACCGTCCTTATGAGAATCTGCATGGAATGGTAGAAAGTGAAAACGGCTTCTTGAAGCGTTCCGACGGGACCTTATGCTTCAATGTTAGGAATTGGAAATTCCATAGTGAAGTGTCGGTCACCCCATCTATAGTCTAGGATATGTTAGCTCGTAGACATATCGTTGTTTACGTTATTTAGTAGTTAATTAGTTAGTCAGTAGCGTAGAATAGTTTAGAGTAACACCGTGGAGGAAGGACGGGTCTTTACCCCCTGATCCATGTGCCTCGTGAGGTCGTGTATTACAGTAGTATAAATACCCCTTCCATCCTTGGAAGGGGTGGTGCTTCTCAATCTAACATTCCACTTTTTGTATAGCAAGTCTCTAACTAGAACACCCATCTCTTATCTTTCTCTCTCTAAATGGCTAACATGTATTTCCATCATCCAAGACCACCCGAATCATCAAACACAATAATATTTATGATCCTACAAATGGTATCAGAGCCAGGTTATTGTGTTGTGTTGATTTGTGTAGTTTTGTACCATGGTTATTGTGTTTTTTGATGAGTTATTGTGGTTTGAATTCTGTGTTAAACTGCTTATGTTGTACTATTTTGTGGTCGGAAATCTTCTTTTCTCTGGGTATTGTGGTTAAACTGTTTTAACACAACTTTATGCATCCTTTTTGTTGGTCAAGAAACTGTTTTCTTTGTGTTACAAATGGGTTTTATGAAACTTTATCAGTATTTTCTACAAATGGGTTTTATGAAACTGTTTTTTGTGTTACAAATGATTAAACTGTTTTTTGGTCATGTCACTTTATCTTCAAATGGGTTTTATGAATCTGGTCACTTTTCATGGTCAAACTGGGTCAAAACGGGCATTACATGAAGCAGTTTTTATGCAGATTTCTGGATTTGTTATGAATATGGTCGGAAACTTGGTCGGAAAACTCGCCGGAAAATCATAGCGACTTGTCTTTACAAGTCGTAGCGACTTGTCATGAATGTTAGCGACTTGGACTCGTGTAGCGACTTGTTATTTAACAAGTTAGCGATTTGTTATCTAGCGACTTGTTATGAAGCTGTTATAGCGACTTGACCTAGCGACTTAACCTAGCGAGTTGTGACACGTAGCGACTTGACAGAAAGGATGAAGAAGAAACGACCACAAGACCACAACCAGAATATCAAATATACCAAATACCAATCTAAACTCTTGACCTCAGGTTTCAAAACCCCATCATCAGTCCAGTTATATGAAACGAAAACGAAATGAAATATTTGCAATCTCATCCGAAAACATCATCTCATATCCAAGAACAAATCACAACTTCACAGATCCAAGAAAACAGATCCACGACAAAGACACTTCTACATCTAAAACAAGACTCTAAATGAAAAAGATTAATTAAATCTCAGATCGTGTGGGGTTTCTTCATGATTTATCACTGATTCTCGACTCAAACATAAATCAATCTCAGCTTAAATATTTAGTGGTACTAAAAGGTATCATCAAGACTATCATGAGCCTAAATCACGAAACATTTATTCTTCACAGATCAAATCTCATAACATCAAAAGGTCTACAATATTCTAAGAAGGAACTTTTCATGAATCCAAATCTAAAGAATGAATAGATCTCAGTTAATTAATTCGTGGTTCTCAAAAGAAACCTCGTAGACTATCAAGAGTCTTGAACACGAATCAATATATACATCATAGATCAAAAGGGTTTTGTTTGAAGTCTTACTTCATGATTGATGTACGACATGTGGAACGATTTTAACAACCATGTTAACTCATTTTCATTTGTTCGAGATTAAGAAATTAATACAAAACATCTAAACAAGACTTTCGAACCTACCTCTTATGTCAAGTGATGATACCTTCCCTGAGGCATACTACTTTGGAACCATGGTCTCACTCAAGCTATCCCTGTGGCGAGTGTGTGGCTGCGTTGTATGTTCCAAAGCACGAGATAGAGGGGCGGATGACTGATGAAAGCTTTTAGGGTTTGAGATGTTATTTGAGTGAAAATGATGTGATACAGCAGGGAGGCGTTATTTCTTTGAGAAGTATTAGGGTTAAGTATACTTTGGTGAGTGTTTTATACCCGTATTCTTAGGGCTTCATATGATGATTTTAACCTTGTGTACTTGGGCCGAGCGTCATAAACTAATGTGGGCCTTTAGTTGGTTCCATATATGGGCAATGGTATAAATGATATAAGTGGCTATTTGGTTTATACGCTTAAGCGCTCTTTAATGGTATTAGAATTCACGTGGGTATGTTTATATTGGACTTATTATCGTGAACAATCGTTGATTAAAATGATGTGAATTATTTGATACTTTCTAAGTATTGGATAATGGATTTCGGACAAGGATGTTGTTCATTTGGGATGTTTAATTGGATTAAGTGTAGCTGTGGACTTAGTGTACTTTAT